>JAHWFO010070825.1:413325-432095 GCA_023313115.1 Rhysida immarginata | reverse complement strand
CTACTAGGTCTCCCTTCACGATAACTATTATTAGTTTGTTTTTGATTAGCATTCTTATTATTTTTACCCATATTAAGTTGAGTAAACTTTCATCTCCCTCGCTCCCCACCCACCACCGAGCCCAACAAGGGGATGCACATTGGCACCAGGGATACGAGGAAGATATAGGCAGCGCCTAACCCTATGGCCGAAGCTCCAGGGAGCGACGACCAGCCGATTGATCTGGACGGGCTCATCCAGACCTCCCATCCTTCCGAGAAGCAGGGGCCAAAGTGGTGTGTTGTTCTGGAAAGCCTTCCCTCAACCACCAGAATCCCCCTTTCCCCAGAAGTAGAGTCGCTGCGCACGGCAAACACGCAGGTGGACGTACTGGTCGTAATGGAGGCCATGTCAAAAACATGCCTGCATTGCGAGCACCGGTCCCTTTGGGAGGGTCCACTACCGACCGGACACTTTTAGTCTGGCCTCTCTGCTAAGGCCTGTCTGGCATGGGTGACCCGATCCAGCATAGCCCTTGGCATCACTGAGGCACTCAAGCCCCTCCACCAGGTCAAGGTAGTGCCCACGGAGGGGAAAGAATGAAGGCAGTGTATATGTCAACGTATTAAAATTTAGCATTCATCTTCTTTATTCCTCTTGTTTAATTAACAAATGAAAATTTCAGAATACACTTGAGCAATTCGTTTCCTTTTTCTCCACCCCCTCCCCCTCCCTCCTGCAGCATCAGCTGGTATCCATAGTCAAACTGGAACAAGATCAGTAGCAAGGCCCCCCACTTTAGAAAGTAAGTTTAGTAAATATGTTCTAATAACCATGATATTTCGTATTTGTGTTCACACTTTCTTGTGTACGCGATCTCATCATTCACACATCCATTTTCTATTTTTAATGATGCTTTAAGTGTATTATAATCTGCCATTTATCTTTTAAAAATGTTTCATTTTCTTTATTCCTCTTGTTTAATTAACAAATGAAAATTTCAGAATACACTTGGACAATTTTTGTTTTGTTTTTTCTCTGCAGCATTCGCTGACAACCTTAGCCCCTTTGGGACAAGTGCGGTAGCAATGCCTCCAACTGTAGAAAGTAAGGTTTTTCGTAAATATGTTCTGATAACCATGATATTTCGTATTTGTGTTCATGCTGTCTTGAATATTATCTAACGATGTTAAAAACAATATTACTGAATTCACGAAGTATGTCGTATGTCGTTCTTTTGCCAATTGTTTTGAATGTTTAGATTTTGGTTGCAGATTTGATAGCGCCTCAAAAAATAAGTAATAATTATGATAGGCACACATGTCCTATCTATTCGTGAACTTGGCATAAAATGATTAACTTTAATCGCTATTTTGGTCATGTTTTCAAATGGATAGGATATGCCAATCTATTATACAACCTCTGACAATTAAGTTCGGTGAATGAGTTCACACAACAAAATGCAAAACAGATAGAGCCACATTTACTTTATTGTCCTTCGAAATAATCACCCTGGAAGGCAATGCACTTTTGGGATCGGGTGTATATGTCCTGGAAGCTCCTTAGGGATGGCTTTAAGTTCAAGTGTCACATTTGCTTGAATGTCTGGAATGTCCGCAAATCTGTCTCCCTTTAAGGCCCGTTTCAGGTATGGGAACAAGAAAAAGTCTGCCGGTGTCAAGTCTGGTGAATAAGGTGGATGAGCTATGGATACGACCCCTTTATTGACCAGAAACTGTTGCACGATTACGGCAATGTTCCTCTTTGATCCATTATCCACACTTAAGTGCGCACGCTACACCTTCAACTGAAGAAACGAGCATCTGCTAAACCATTGCACGCACAAACGTGACCTGTCTGAACTTGCTTAAACAATGACTGGGCTTGTATTCACATGCATTGTTACTCGCGTAAAGCTCACACAGATTAGGGTGTGACGTCATTCACCGAACTTAATTGTCAGAGGTTGTAACTTTTTGATATTCTTTTCAAATCTGAATTAAAAATCTAAAAATAAAAAAAAAATGGCGACGAAACGATCGACTTTGTGGATTCATTTATTTTTAATTAACATCGTTCTGCCGTTCAGTACCATGCAGTCTAAACTGGTTTTAATTCTTCTTTCAGTGCCCATCTTTGAAGATGGCTTTCGATAGTCTAAACTTTAGACTCTAAAGATTCCACCCAGCTTTTGATGGTTGAGTATGAGTTACGGATGGACTACTTTAAGGATCCAAAGTTCACCAATAAGAAGCTTTGGCTTGAGTTCACTGCCAAGTTGATTGACGCTGGGCATGAAGTGACTTGGTAGCAGGCCGAAAACACATTAAAGTACTTGCGGACCATGTACCGCAGAGTATGAGACCATAACAATATTTCCGAGAATGATGCCCAGAAAGTATGGTATTATGAAGTGCTGGACAACATTTTAAAAGACAGTTCAGCAGTAACGCCTGCTGCTCTGTGCAGCTCCATAGAAGTGACTGAACGAGTCGCCTCTCAAGCTCCAGGTATTTATAGGGTTAAATACGGCCAGATGATGGTTAAATAGTACAGGAGTTTTTCTTAACTTTCTTCTTTATTTGTAGCCTCATCCACAATTGATACATTTAATGAAAATTCATGTCTAGCTACAGGCGAGTTGTAAATGCTTTACCAAATAATGAAATTCTTTTTAAAAACGCATTAGGGCATTAAATATTTCAACTTTAATAGTGCTGTTAATCTGTTATTTTTCACAGAATCTTCTTCAGGAAGCTCCAGTGCAGGCTTCTGGACATCAAAAACTTTTATTGGCTGTTTATGAATTTATGAAATACACTGACAAAAAAGTAAAGAAACCAGAAGGAGTGGTTGAAATTGAATGAACCGACATATGATGAAAGAACATGTGACTTTATTGTACTGATTACAATATGGGATAAACAGACAACGCCGTTGGCAGTTTAGGTGGAAAGTTGGTGCCAGGTCAGTAGGTTGTGGCACCCTCTCTGGCCCCAATGCATGCCCTTATGCGATTCGGAATGGTGTTAAAGAGCCTTTGGATACTCTCCACAGGCAAATCAGTCCACAGTTTTAGCTGCTACCCCTCCAGATCCCACAGGTAGGTACTAGGACGGAGTAGCCTTTCAAAGTCATCCTACACGCGTTCAATTATGGAGAGGTCTGGGGATGTTGCTGGCCATGGAGGACCTCAACATGCTGTAGGCAGTCCATAAACATGTGCTGCGTGTGGGCGTGTGTTCTCTTGTTGGTGCAATGTCCCAGGGTGCTGTGCCAGAAGGGGTAGGATGTGCGGACGCAAAATGTCTGTGACGTATCGCTGTGCTGTCAAAGTCTGCCGAAGCACTATTAGAGGTGACCTGAACGCATATCCGATGATTCCCCACAGCATGATGCCAGGGTTTACGGTTGGTTGGTTGGAATTATGAGTGCGTCAACTACGAGGTCATTTGCGCCCTATATGCCAGATAAAATTACATCATTTTCAATTAAAAATCTCCTATATTACATCAAGGTTTAAAAATTTAAAATTTAAAATACTTTAAAATTACATATAGCTTCCTTGGTAACCTGACTTAAAACTTTAAAAAGAAAAAAGTTAAAATTTAAAAAATATATAAGTGTGATGTGAAACAATGTAAAATCAGCAAATGGCGAGCATTTTGAGCATTTGTGATTGTACCAGCAACGTGTTTTTTAGTTCATTAGTTAAGCTTGGTTTTAATAAAATAACGTTTATTATTATCGGAATTGTTTTAAATGCTTTAGTGCGCGACTTACGGCCCACCCTGTATAATCAACCAGTCTCACATAAATTACAATTATAATAATTTAAAAAGATTTATCTTCTTTAAAAACATAAAAACTCTTTTGATTAAAAAGTAAGAACTGTTGCTTAATAAATCGACCAAACATCCAGAGAGACCCAATTCTTGTCTCATCTTGTTATATTGTGGGCAGGAGATCAAAATGTGTTCTATCGTTAAACTTGCTCCACAAGAAGATACCGGGCAGCTTATCATATTTTAGCAGGTACGAGTGGGTCAGATGACTGTCGCCTATTCGGAGACGTGTTAAGACTACCTCTTCCCGTCGAAGATATTTATATGTATTATTCCAAGCCCTTATAATAGGTTTAATTCTTTGGAACTTATTGTAAACATTCATGGTCCCTGATTCTTGCCATGAGATAACGAGGTTCTTATAATATACAGGGTGTACATGTTCTGGTAAAGATTTCACCCAAATGACTGGTTATTGAATTACTACTTCTCTTGCATCTTTGTCAGCTTGATCATTACCATGTATACCCAAATGACTAGGAATCCAGCAAAACGAAATTAAAGTGTTTTGGGATTTCAAGTGGAATAGGTATTCCTGAATTATTTGAGCAAACGTATTTGTAGGATGAAATTGCTTTAAAGAGTGTAAAGCACTCAAAAAATCTGATATTATAAGAAACTTGGTCAACGGATAGTGCAGGGGTTACGGTGTAATACAATTTGGGGGTGTTGTACCCTCTGCGGTCGACACCACCATACACGAACACGATGGTCAGTGGAAGTTATGGAGAAGCAGAGGTCATCACTAAACATGAGGCGACGCCATTCGTCCTCTGTCCATTCCATGCAGGCGTTGGTGTTGTGGTGTTAATGGCAACCGACATATGGGGCAGTAGGTCCCCAATCCGGCGGATGCGAGTCGTCGAGACACTGTGCGGGAACTCAGGGTGTGTTGTAGAGTCTGCAGTACATGTTCGCGGATGGCGGTTTCCTATGCCATGTGATTCCTTAATGCTTGAAAGACCATACCACGGTCCTCCCTTGGGGTGGTGTTTGTTGGTCGACCCGAAACTGAACGAAGTGCATGGGTGCTTTCATGTACCTATTGATTCCAACATCGGGCCACTGTGTCATCTGAATGGCCCACATGCCTGGCAATTGCACGATACGACCAACCTGCCTCATGCAGTCCCCAGTGCGGTCTCTGTCAAATGCTGTCAATTGGTGGATAAGATATCTAACGCCCGTCTGTGAGGCATCGCGGGTGCTCTGTACAGTATAGTAATCCTCTCTGAATGTCTAGCGTAACTGTCGGACTCACAGCAGTTGACTGGTAATAACTTAACAACATGGTGGTGATATCGCGAATGCACTCTGCTGAGCGTTCTAGACATTCCAGATCCTTGTGGATCTAATCGTTTACTCACAAATCAAAGGTATGCGTTCGTATATTATAATATTTCACACGGAATTTACGGTTTTATTTTTAAATTTGTTTGTTTTAAAGATTAAAATAAGATAAGTTCAAACAATTATTTATAGTTGTGTGATTAATTTAATAGGTCTATTTTAATTAATGGTTATAGATCATAAAATCCAAAAATGAACCAAACACTTTTGAATCCAAAGTTGAATCTCCTTATAAGCATAGAACGAGAATCAAGAGCAGTTAATGTTTAAGCATTATACATTTTGGCATTTCAGTGAAAAAGCCATAAAAATTAATGTGTAAAAAAAATGAAAAAATTTTGATGAAATTGGATAAATAAAAATAAATAAATAAAATAATATAACTAATATAAGAATACATTAATTAAATGATAAATAAATACAAAAAAAATAAATAAAGCGTGTAATTAACCCTTTCTGCTGCAGTGATTCACTTTTGCATCATCAGATATATACGCCTGTTTTTTATTTGTAAAGGCTGAATGATTTAATCTCGAATCACTAATTCTTAGTACTAAGTTTCCTCAATAGATGAAGCCACATCATCCTCCTTTATATCAGCTATTACCTATATTGTCTTGGATTTTAAATTCTCAATTTCCCGCGTGCTCTTACATCTTCAATACATGAAACGTTTTTAGAAAAATTCATAATGGTAAGTGTCATTTTTTTCTCTAAAATGGATTATTTCATATAAATAACGTTTGCTTTGACTAATATGTGGGTTGATATAAAAAAAAAGTCTATTAAATTTTTTGCATCACCGATTTAAAACTCAGTGATGCAAATTTGCATCACTGCGTCTTGTGAGTGCATGGGGCTCAATTGAACATTCGTAGAATGCTCTCCAATTTTGTTATTTGATGTAAGGTAATATCATAAATATATTATCCACACTTTAATTTTTCTTTTCATAGAATGAACAGCTTTCTGATGAACAAATTCAGCTACTTCTTTTAGAGGGTGATGTCTCAGAAGTTGAAGGCGATCTTGAAAGTGACTCAGAATGGGAACCAAATGAAGGTGAAAATTATTCTGCAACAATTGAAGGAGTAGATATAGAACCAGATACTTCTCTCGATGACCTTGATGAATTACCATTGAGTGAAAGATCAGAACTGCTAAACCAACAATGTGGTAATTCTAAAACAACAACACGATGGAGATTCAAAAATATCAATTTTATAGACACAAGTTTCAATAGAGCTTTTGAAGACCCACCTCTCTCGAATGATAAAACACCAAATGGTTACTTCAGTGAATTTTTAACACATGAAATTTTACAAAATATTGTTGAGCAAACTAATCTTTACTCAACTCAAGTAACTGGCACAAGCATAAGCACAAATATTGAAGAAATAAAGAATTTTATTGGAATTCACGTGATGAGTGGGATAATAACCATGAGGAGCTATCGGATGTATTGGGCAGAAGAAACGCGCATTCCTTGTATTGCAGATGCAATGCCACTAAAGAGATTTTATAAATTGAGAAGATTTTTGCATTTCAACGATAATACACACATGTTACCGAGAGAGGATGATAAGTATGAAAAATTATTTAAAATAAGGCCGTTTGTAGATGAAATTAGAAAGAAGTTTCTCGAGATAGAACCAGAGGAACACCAAGCCATAGATGAAATAATTGTTCCATTAAAATCCCGAACAAGCATGAAACAATACAACAAAAATAAACCACACAAATGGGGAGTTAAATTATTTGCAAGAGCTGGACATAGTGGCATTGTTTATGATTTTGATGTTTATGTCGGGAAGAACACAAAAATTCAAGATTACGGATTGGGTATTAGTGGAAACATTGTTTTAAGAATGGCAGAAGGCCTTCCAAAAAATGAAAATTTTAAACTATATATGGATAACTGGTTTTCATCATATGATCTAATGGTAAAATTGAAAGACATTGGTTTTCTTGCGATAGGCACAGTGCGCAGTAACAGGATCAAGCAATGCCCATTGAAGTGCGATAAAGACCTAATAAAGGAAGGTCGTGGTGCTTATGATTACAGAACTGATGAGAAGAAAATTATTTTCATTTGTAAATGGTTTGATAACAAAACCGTACATATGATATCAAATTTTGCAGGCCTTCATCCAGTGGAACCCGTAAAGCGGTGGTCAGTTGCTGAAAAAAAACATATTGAAGCCAATAGACCACAAATAGTAAAAGAATATAATTCGTATATGGGAGGTGTAGACCTTCATGACATGATGGTGGAACTACACCGCACAAATTTCAAATCGAAACGGTTTTATCTGAGAATAATTTTTCATATTATTGACATGTGTACCGTGAATGCCTGGTATGTGTATCGTCGACACTGTGGACAAATGAATGAAAGATATGTCCCGTATCGACCATTCAAAACGCAAATCGCTCGAGCTCTCTTAGGTGGTTCTTCTCTTCCTAAAAAGATGGGACGACCCTCGAGAGATTCTTCCTTACCCAGCAAAAGAAAGAGAGCTCCAAAAGCACCAAGACCAGTTGACGATGTCCGGTATGACAAACATGATCACTGGCCAATGCATTTAAGACGAAAGAAGGGTTAGACGCAAATTGTGCATCAATAAATACAGTAATATGGAGTGCTCGAAATGCAAAGTTCATTTATGTTTGAGAAAGGATCAGAACTGCTTCATACAGTTTCATCAAAAATAATTTAGTTTAGTTTATGATATATATTTTCTGGTAATCAACCATCATTTGATTATTATATAATTATAATAAATAAAAATTGTTTTACTGAATTGTTTTTCATTTTCTTAATATTTTTTATTGCAAATTACTCAAATCTTCCGTTCATTTGTAGTTTTACCATGTAAAGATTATATAAATTTTATACATAAAATATACATGTATACAAAAAAAATTCGGACAAAATTCTTTAAAAAAGGCTTATTCCGAGCACTGTGGGGAGGGGGGACTCGTTTGTACAGAGGTTCAATACTGATGATGCAAAAGTGATCGTTTGTTCTTTGAAAATAAGTCTCCTTTTTTACGCAGAACTTTACAATTCTCTATATCCATGTTAGCATGCTAAAGTGGCAATGATCAATATTTACATCATTAAAATTTTGATACATTCAGTGAAAAAAAAAAAAAAAAATTTTTATATTTTGGCATGTTTGGGCCTAGAATGGCCTAAAAATTATGAAAAAAAATTTTTTTAACTATGGGATCAAAACGCGAAGCAGAAAGGGTTAATTAATTAAATAAACTAGACTAAATGAATAAATAAAATAATATAAAATACATAAATTAATAAAATATAATCTTGTAAAATAACAATTAAATTTAATCATTTCTATGATGACAAATGCGTCAGCGAAAATCTAACTATGTGAAATAATTCATCGTTTCAACAATGGTCTTGAGCAAGAACCGCACTCCCCTTTTTCGAGCATTCCACTCAGGGCTCTAAATCTTGCGGTACAACGATACTGTTGAAGCGAGCAATTAGCTACTCTCTATTAATAACAATATGCCTAACAGAAATTAGGTATTGATAACACTACCCAATAAAAAAAATTTCTCCCATACCTCCGAAACAAATGTGGGTATTTGTGATGTAAACTGATGCGCTGATTCCGAAAATGCCCACATTTTTCTGTCACGTCTAGATGTAAAGATATACTGGAATGTTTATATCAGGTCGTTGCATATCAAAGGTCGGAAATCGACTTGGGTTCCGCGCTTCAGCACGGCCTCCATGTTTGGTAGCAAGTACCCATAACAAAGTGGTACATTCCCAGAGATAAACCTATCAGCGACCAGCTGCCTGAAATTTGCATGTTTGCGTTGATATTTAATAGCGTTTGAACCCAAGAGAAGATAGTCATGACCTCATACGAATTACGTGTGATAATGCATTACGAGTTCAGGTTGAATCACACTGTATCCAACGCCTCTCGAAACATCAATAAGGTATTCGGTGTAGGCACCATAAACGAACGTACTGTTCAATGTTGGTTCCGAAAATTCCGGGCGGGAGTGACGGACCTGGCAAATGAGCCAAGCGGCAGACCGCCCAACGACTATCAGCAAGGTGAAAAAGCAGGACAAATGGGTGTCACATGAACTTACGGAAAACCAAAAGAGCGTCGGTTGGAGGTGTGTACGGAATTGCTTTTGCGCCATGAAGAAGCGGGGATTCTTGATCGCATTTAACACCTGCGACGAGAAGTGGCTCCTATTGCCTTATAGGAAACGGAAGCACAGTGGCTCCTATACGACAATAGGAAACGGTCAGAACAATGGCTGGATGCTGGTGAACCCCCCGCGAGAGTTCCCTAAACCCCCGTTGCATCCCAGGAAGCTCATGGTTACAGTTTGGTGGAACATCCGTGGTGTAATGAATTATAGCTTCCTGCAGCAGGGGGAGACGATCACTGCTGCGACCTACTTTCGTAAACTGCATCCTATGCACAACAACCTGCATATGTGCATCACAAAGGCGTCCTTCTGCTGCATGACAACGCGCATCCACACATTGCACGAACGACCGAGCAGGCGCTACAGGCTCTGGGTTACGAGGTGCTTCCACACCCCCCGTACTCTCCGGACCTCTGCCCTACCGACTACCATCTTTTCTAGAGCCTGGACAATTTTCTCCGGAGGAAGCCATTCCTAACCCAAGCAGACGTCGAAAACGCATTCCGGAAGTTTATTGAGTCCCGTGACCATGGCTTCTATCGGAGAGGGCTCGAGAAGCTGCCAAATCGTTGGCAAAATGTTTGGATTGCAATGGTGATTATTTCGAATAGCACGTGTGAGGGCCTTTAAAGATGACCTCTGCAATCCGACATTTGATATGCAACGACAGAGATATTACATAACGCTAATCTTACTATCCAAAAAGACCCTTATTTTTAATGGTATATTCAGATTATACACAATATTCGAGAAATGATTTATTCTTGGTGTTTTATCAATTGGTTGGTTGATTGATTGAAACTTTAGGGCGTCGGATGGTACAGCCATTTTGGGCCCGACAAAAAGTTTAAAAAACTTAGATGAAAAAATTTAAAAAACGTGAATTACAAAGATGCAAAAGCAATAAAAAGTACGACTATGTGGATTTAAAATCACAAATAATTTTGAAACCAAACTTTTTCCTAGGGTTCTCCCCCTAATAAGAAGTATCATGAATATTGTAAAAAAAAAAAAAAAAAAATTATTAAAATATTTTATATATAATGATTCTGAACTCATATGATTAACGGTCACGAAGCTACAAATAGCCAGAATAATGAAAAGGGGACTATATGAATTTAAAAACATGAATAATTTTTAAAAACCGATAAACTTTTTTAAAAGCCATAGGGTTGTCCCCCAACATAGATTTTAATGAACAAATCAGTCCTAATGAATGTCCTAAATTTATCTGTAGTGTACACTGTATAAGGATATGCTTTATTATAAGCCTGCCCCTACAGGGGCTGGGTGTTTTTTTGAAGTGAAACTTCTTATGCGGCATGGGAGTGAAATGCTTAGAATGAAATGTTTTTCGCGTTACGGAAGTGACGTAGCTCCAACAATCCAACCTTCATTGTTTCCAACAAACGGAAAACACTGATTGTTAACATCCGAGATTGAGCGTGACCACCCAGAGAGAAGGCATTCGCTTTGAAATGTAATACATTGTTACATCATCATAGATAGTGCAAATTCAGAGCTTATTATTATAATTATTATTATTATTATTTTTATGATTGTAGTTATGTGAATCAAAGGAGAGTTCGGTGCCAAAAACAGCTGCAGAACGCATGAGAGCGTATAGAGCTCGTGAACGTACTAAAGAAGCAATTTCAAAGAAAACAAAAAAATAAAACGGAAGCTAAAAAATATGCAGGACACGTACGAAATTTTCGACCTCGTAAACGACAGCAACTGGAATCAAATCCTGCATATACATCTACAAAAATGTAAAAAATAAATAATACTGTGAAAATACCACAGCAAAGGTAATTTTAATAAAATAATGCAAAGCGGTGAAGAACAGTGTTACTGGATTTGCGCAGTCGGTCGTTTGGTGTTACCATTTTTTTATTTCGAATATTTTGAATGGCTTCAGGTTCAGATAGGAATAGGAATGTCTCTAAGACCGACTCTCCATCTCCTTGCCTTCATCGATAAAATTGAGTTTAAAATTTGAAAGTTGAGTAATTTTCAAATCCAACTATATATAAAGGAGAACATGTGGGTTCGTCACGGAAACAGTTTTGCATTGTTGTTGCACGTTTAAGCATTGTTGGCCCTCACTTAAAGCGCACGCCGGAACTGAAAAGTCACCTGACCATTGTTGTCTAAGCAACAATTTTTATCATCAATCAATCACAAAACTTTAAATAAAGGAGAAAATGCGAGTTCATCAAACGAAACAATTTGAATGAATTGAATTTGATAAAAATAATTGCCGCGCAAAATGCGCGTGGGCCCCGTTCATTAATAAATAATTTGAATAAAACATTTGATTGTTGCGGAGCGAAGATTATCCGTAAAATCCGAAGCTCAGCGATTGTTGATTTAATAGTCAATTCTCGCGGAGTGATTGTTGATTTATAAAGTCATCAAATGCTTTCTTCAAATGATTTTTAGGAGCTTATATCGAGGACAACGAGAGACAGGCCAGGGCACTCAAAAGTCACATGATCATCGGGGTCCGGGCAACAATCCATCCTTCATTGTTGATCAGGTGACTTTTGAGTGTCCTGGCCTGTCTCTCGTTGGCCTCGGCTTATATCGAGGCCAACGAGAAATTACAAGGCCCTGACGCGGAAAAGTCACCTGACCATAGCAGTCCGAATAACAATTCAACTTTCATTGTTTTCAACAAACGAAAATATACAGATTGTTAAAATCCAAGTTGGAAACAATGAACGTTACATTGTTATTCGGACTTCTATGGTCAGGTGACCTTCCGCGTCAGGGCAACGCCACCTAAAAAACAAAGCCTAGTCACTGCGTCATCACACCTGGGCTGACAATTCAACTTTCATTGTTTACAACAAACGAAAAAGCACCTGTTGTAATCAGCGTTTTTTCGTTTGTTGTAAACAATGAAAGTTGGATTGTCAGCCCTGGTTTGATGACGCAGTCCACGGGCAGTGAGAAGGCTTTGTTTTTTAGATGGAATTGTTCTAGTTGGCTTTGGGCTTATATATGATGATGTAACAATGCATGACGTTTCAGTTGTTTGGCTTTCTTTCTAGGAGGTGTTGTTAGAATGCGCCCTTGGTCGTACGTTTATCCGGCCGTCCGCCGTTTGCACGATAACTTGAAAACGAATTAAAATTTTCAAATTCTGTATTCAGAAATATGACCATCAACGTCTTAGCTCGGCCATATCAACATTTCAGAATTTTTCGTGAACCCCTTCAAGTCGAATTTACGTGCTAAACAGTGAGATGCATGCAAGCGAACAGACGCGCAATCATCAACCAATCGACCTCTCAGATGAACCAGTGGGCTACCAAACGTGTATCCTCAACGGCAGTTCAGCGAACGTTGTGTAAATAATGTCAAGATAATGGCATGTCATATAACAATCGATTCGTCAGGAAAGAATATTGTTGCTTTCTGTTCATCTTTTAAGCATTATTAACATCGGCACGCGCATGTGATATCACTTTATCGACGATTGCTTAAGTGCTCATAATCTGTATTATTAAATAGCGGAAGGATGGAGATACTTTTTGGTATTATAATGTCAGTCCGTCCCCTTCATAATTTCTACAATTTTTGAGGTAGAAGGTCGGAATGAAGCTTACTATGGGCATGCCCACCTTTACTATTTAGTTTGGTTTTGATTGGTGCACTGGGGTCGGAATTACGGGGATGGGATTCAAAGAGGACAAAAGATCTATGTGCTATTTATGGACGTAAAGGAGTGAAATTCAGTATACAGATTACTCTAGGCAAAATCTACATTACTATGAAATTTATGCCCAATTGTTCCAGTGGGGTCGGAGTTGCTGGGGTAGAATTATGGCAATATATGGCATGTGATAATCGAGATAGACCGTAGGATATTCATAGCTATAAGACATCTCGATTTCAAATCACGAAGGTGTGGGAGTCATGATAATTTTCTGTCAAAGATCAATCCCAAAAATCTATGAGAGTTTACCACTGCAATAGGGGATTCATAAAGTGAAAGGTCTGGGTCAGGATCAAGACCTCTCAAAAAATCAAAAGTGCACAGCCCGTGTTTTTTGGGGAGAGAATTTAAATCCTACTTCGTTACTCCAGTTAACTAATTTGTTGATAGCTATTTCTAGTTGCCGTTCAATAACCAACATTCCAGACCCTCTACAGTAAATAGCAATATCATCAACATACAAAGAGTAGTTCACCATGGCTGGAAGTTTGGAACAAGCCTCATTATTCGCAATGAGAAAGAGAAAAGGACTTAACACACTTCCCTGTGGAACCCCATTTTCTAGCGTGAACAGTTTTGAAAACACTGATCCAACTCGCACCCGGAATGTTATATTCTTCATAAAAATTTTCCATAAAAATGGTTAGACGACACACCAGTCCTTATTTTCGTAACTGCATGATTATTCCAGGTCTCCAAGTTGGGTCGTAAGCTTCTTCCAGATCTAAAAAAAACCCCAATGGCATGTTGTCTCTTTTTCTAGGCGAGATGAATCTCATGTTCCAACCATAGTAGGATTTTTTCAATTAAGCCAACCGTTTAGGAGACAGAGGCCTGAAAGTGTGGAACTTTTAAAATTTAGAACCCAATTTTATCCATGAAGACAAAGAGATAGAGACCGGGTCTTGCAGACATTCCTATTCAACTGAATGCATAATATTTCTTTTAACACAACTAGATGCGCAGAAACATGCACCAAAAAACGTTCTGAAACTGGAATCTTCCAATAGTTACACAACACCAACAAAGCTAGTCATTAAAGCGAGTCTCTTTGTCGAATGAAAAGCAAAAGTTATAAATACTTGCAAAGCTTTTCGAGAGCTCCTGCTCCCATCTTCAGGCAATATCTAATGATTTCCGCATAATGACGAGTTATGAGGAACTGTGAATACAAGATTATGTAAAAAGGGTTTTATCAAACCAAGCTTTTATAATGCTTTATTTAGTGGCAACAATAAAGCTTAATTTTGCAACAATAAACAATAGATACATTTACCTCTCGCCATAACGAAATGTCCAATTGTTACAACAATCAATTCGTAGTAATGAGTTAGTAGCATTAGAACACGAACCAATGAACCGATATGAAAAGTTTTTTTTATATCATAAATTGTCATCGATTCTGCATAAGTGTGTCAAATTGCAGCTCCCTAGCTTGTCGGAAAGTTGGTTTAATATTGATTACAAGATTTGACCTAAACAAACTAACACAGCAAAGTTAATAAAAGCTTTTAAAAAAGGAAAGTCACATAAAATTTTGATGTAATGTCCGAATTGAAAATTTTATGTTGCAATCGATTCATTTGGTGCATGTTTCTGCGCATCTAGTTGTGTTAAAAGAAATATTTATTATGCATTCAGACGTAATAACACAACGTATTTATAATTAATTCCTATTCTACTGTTTGATGGTCTTTAATAATCCGAAGTCAGAATCCAATAATTTGCCTTCGAGCCTCGGGAAATGACAAATTCCCAAGGACACGAACCTCCTGAATTCTCCTTTCCTTACGCCAGACCGGACATCTCTGGATAGCGCAGAGTGCGCACCTATACAATTACGGCAAAAAGGGTCATTATCACAAGATTCAATATCATGCCCCGGTTGGCCGCATTTGCAGCGGACTGATGGACCTTTACAATTTGTTCTAGTGCCCAAACCGTTGGCATTGAAAACAACGCAACGGGTTAGGAATAAAAGGCATGACATGATGGTTGGTTGGTTGGTTAGGTGGTTGATTGGAATTTTAGGGCGTCGGCTGCTATGGCCATTTTGCGCCCGACAGAAAGTTTATGGGCCAAAACTTTTAAAAAATCAGATAAAAAAAATTTATAAAAACTTGAATGACAAAGATAGACAAACAATAAAAATTATAACTATGTATTATGATCCCTTCTGTATCCAATACAAATTATGACTATGATATTTTAAAATCATTAATAAATTTAAAAACAGGCATTTTTCGCCAGGGTTCGCCCGTAATAAGAAATGTTGGCATAGGGCTGTGTAAGTCATTAGTGTGTAAAGGGCACTAACTGACTATAAAGTAGGTGATTAAAATCTATTTTCTTCTGAGTTGACCCTTGAAAAAAACTGATGAATATGATCAGTGTGTAAATGGCACTAAATGAAACCTATACTTAATGATCAAATATATACCATGCAAAAGCAATAAAAGGTTGACTATATGACTTTAAAAACATGAATAATTTTTTTAAAAAAAACACTTTTTTAAAAATTATGGGGTTGTTCCCCAACAAAAAATCTAAGGAATGATTCAGCCCTAATGAGCGTCGTAACTTAGTGTGTAAAGAGCACTGGATTAGAATATGCTTAATAGTCAGCATTGCTCCACAAGAACACAATGGCGCTGGTTCTTTTTTTAATAAATGGATGTGAGTAAGACGGCTGTGACCAATCCTAAGCCGAGTAAGAACGACATCTTCTCGCCTGTTTGTTAGACAAGGTAATACCACGGTGTGATGGCAGGCTTTATTTCAAATAATTTATTAGCACGGTTCACAGGCCAAGAATCCTGCCAAAAAGATCTGAGTTTTTTGGAAATCACCGGGTACAAATGCTCGGGGATTGAAAGCAATTCAGAGATCGGTAACTGAGTAATCGCGTGTTTTGCCGCCTTATCGACCCGTTCATTTTGTAGGATACCCATGTGACTAGGGATCCATACAAAATGAATACTGGTACCTTGAGAATCCAGGTAATGTAGATATTCCTGGATTCTTTGAAAAAAAGGGTTAATAGAATTAAATGATTCCAAAGATTGCAAAGCGCTCAGTGAATCAGTGAATATCCAGATATTTGAATTTGGATAATTAAAAGCGCACTCTAACGCTTTGGCTATCGCTACCAATTCCGCTGAGAAGATGGAGAACTCGTTTTGCAAATGATAAGAAAATACACTGTTATCTATAAGGAACGCACAGCCAACTCCGTCTTCTGATTTGGACCCATCTGTATATATGTGGAAGCCATCAGGAAGGGTTTCTAAAAAAAAACCTTAAAGAGTGCGTTAATTTCAGCTTCAATAAAATTTGATTTTTTCCCAGCAAATAAGTTGTAATTTACGTCTGGTTGGGGGAGAATCCACTGAGGGACCTCTCGGCTATGCATGGCTGGAAATGAGAGGTTCAGGCTCTCCGGAAGATTTTGGAACCAATTAATAATGCTTCTAAAAGAGTAATGGGGAGGGATACTAGGTTTATCAAAAAAACAGGCAAAAGCTGGATGCTGACTTTCACCATATACGCGAAGAGCATATTTGAGGAGGAGTTTGGCTCTTCTAAACTATAATGGGGGTTCAGAAGCCTCCACATAGAGGCTCTCTATCGGACTTTTACGGAAAGCTCCTGTGGCAATTCTTATGCCTCGGTTATGGACGGGATCTAACAGCTTCAAAGTGCTCTTTGAAGCTGAGGCATAAACAATGCTTCCATAGTCTAATTTAGATCTAACTAGGGAGCCGTATAAAAACAAGAGCATCTTCCTATCAGCGCCCCATTTGGTAGCGGAAATAGAGCGCAAAACATTCATGGCTTGTAAGCATTTCGCTTTTAGATTACGAAGATGTGGGAGCCATGATAGTTTCCTATCAAAGGTCAGACCCAAGAATTTATGGGAATCCACCACTGAGATAGGAGATCCATATAGTGTGAGGTCCGGGTCTGGATGGAGACCTCTCAAATAACAAAAGTGGACAGCCCTTGTTTTTTGGGGTGAAAATTTAAAGCCTACTTCGTTGCCCCAGGTAACAAGCTTGTTAATGCTAGTTGCAGTTGACGCTCAATAAAGAACATTGATGACCCTCGACAGTAAATGGCGATGTCGTCAACGTACAGGGAATAGTTCACAGTGGATGGAAGTTGTGAACAAGCCTCATTAATAGCAATGAGGAACAGGATGGGACTCAGCACACTTCCCTGTGGGACACCATTATCCTGCGTAAAATGGTCCGAGAGCGTTGACTCAACACGAACTCGGAAGTTTCTATTCGCCATGAAATGACACAAGAACGAGGGAAGACGTCCTGTAAGGCCGTACTTCTGCAAAAGTATTGCTATTCCATGTCTCCAAGTGGTATCGTAGGCTTTTTCCAGATCAAAGAACACCCCTACGACATGCTGTTTATGTCTCTGTGGGAAATGAATCTCATGCTCCAACCGAAGAAGATGATCAACAGTTGAGCGAGATTTGCGGAAACCGCACTGAAATCTGGACAACAGGTGGCTTTTTTCTAGATACCACATAAGTCGGACAGAGACCATCCTTTCCAAGACTTTGCACATGCAGCTACTTAGTGCTATTGGTCGATAGTTTGCAGGACAAGAGTGGTCTTTATTTGGCTTTAGAATAGCAATAACAATTGCCTCTCTCCATATTGTTGGAATCTCTCCTAAAGACCAGATGAAATTATATAACGAGAGAAGGTGGCCATAAGCTTCCTGCGTCAGATGTTGCAGGAAAGAGTATAACATTCCATCTGGACCTGGAGCAGAATCTCTGGAGCAACGAAGGGCATAATGTAGTTCCCGTAAAGTTAACGGGAGATTATATTTTTCGAGGTTTCGGGATTTAAAATTGATAGCATGCGATTCCTCAAAAAGTTTTCGTCTTTTAAAGAAGACACTGCAATTTTTTATTTGTGAAACCTCAGCAAATGCCCTTCCGAGGATATTAGCTACCTCTTTCGGGTCAAAGTATGTATGGCCATTTTCAATGAGAGAAGGGAGTTTATCCGGGAGTCTTTTTCTATTTATTTTCCTAATCATGTTCCATACAGTTTGAAGGGGAGTGTTTTTATTAATGGAGGAGATATAATCTCTCCAACAGAGTTTCTTATTATTGGAAATGATTAGTTTACAACTGGCCCTTTTTTTCTTATAAGTAATAAGATTCTCGATAGTTGGTTGTGGTGAAAAAATGCGGAGAGCTCTCTTACGTTCTCGAACCGCTAAGGCACATTCTTCATTCCACCATGGCACTGGGATTTTCGTAGACGAGGATTTACACTTGGGAATGGATTGTTCTGCCGCATGGAGGATGCGGGAAGTGAAATCCTCTACAGCCTCATCTACAGACGGAAAGGGTGTTTTATTCTCAAACTGTAGATGGTATTGGAAGACCTGCCAGTCTGCTTTATCCAATTTCCAACGTGGTAGAGGGTTGGAAAAAGTGGAAGAACTCAGGGAAATACTCATCGGGAAATGATCACTACCATGTAAATCTGAGAATACGCTCCAGGCAAAATTAGGTGTGAAAGATGAAGAGGATATAGATAGATCGATGCATGACAGAGAGCCATTGGCTGAGTGGAGGAATGTTGAAGAGCCATTGGCTGAGTGGAGGAATGTTGAAGAGCCAT
>JAHWFO010070825.1:372291-413315 GCA_023313115.1 Rhysida immarginata | reverse complement strand
GAATGTTGAAGAGCCATTGGCTGAGTGGAGGAATGTTGAAGAGCCATCGTTTAACAAATTGATGTTAAAAGCATTCAGAACTTTCTCTATCATATATCCTCTTTCAGAGAGCTTTAAAGACCCCCAAATGGGATTATGGGCGTTAAAATCACCCAGAATAAGGAAGGGACTTGGCAGTTCACAAAGCAAGGATGATAAAGAATTTTCATCTGTATATTGATCCGGACGTAGATACAGTGAGCATACAGTTAGAGGTGAGAGATCTTTGAATAAGACTCTAACTGCTACCGCCTGGAGATTAGATGTTAAATTAATGGTAGTAAAAGGCAAAGATCTTTGGACTAAGATGGCAACACCACCACAAACTTTATTTCCCGATGTATAATCCTTCCTAATAAAATTAAACCCTTTTAGGGTAGGATACTGGGATGGCAAAAGGAACGTTTCTTGCAAAGCCAATAAGGAGAAAGAGAACTTATTGACTAAGATCTTGAGGTCTTCTAATCGACAAAAGAATCCATTAAGGTTCCATTGTAACAGTGCCATGATGGAGGTTTTAGGATGAAAGTTTAAACTCCCGGGATAACTCCATCTCCTCAGTAGGAGACACGTCTAAGTTTAAAGGGAAGTCTGGCCCTCCCCCCAGAACTGGAGAATTTGGAGTAGAAACTACTATACGTTTTTTGGAGGGGTCAGAGGAAGGTGACACCTCTGACGAGCGTTTCTTGCCATCTTCCCTTTCCGAAGTTTTTGGAGGAGTACCAGGTGTTGTAATTGATTTCGAAGTACGACTAGTGCTAGCAGATGGTCCTGTGGAGGTGGAAGTTCCACAAGAAAAGTCTGCGATACTCAAATCAGTCACTGTTCCAACTGACTTAATAGAAGGACGACTCTTAACCACTGCTGCATAGTTCCGGACTTCATTTTGTTCTAGCTGCCTACGCGCTTCGGAAAAGACAGATTCCCAAGGACACGAACCTCTTGGATCTTCTTTTCCTTCCGCCAAATAGGACAGTCTCTTGAAAGGGCAGAATGGGCTCCCTTGCAGTTACAACACCGTAACTCGTTAGAACAATCTTCCATCTCGTGTCCGGGTAGGCCACACATACAACAGACTGCATTAAAATGAGAGTTTGTTCTCGTGTGGCCGTACTTCTGACATTGGAAGCATCGCAACGGGTTGGGAATAAAGGGTCTCACGTGACAGTGTATATAACCGATGTAAATGGTATCCGGCAAAACTGTACCCTGAAAGGTAACAATGAAGGAATGCGTAGGATGAGGAACACCATTCCTCCTTGGAGCGATCCGGCGAATGTCAACTACAGATTGATCATCCAATTCGGCAATGATTTCCTCGTCCCCCATTCCTTCCAGGTCCTGGCACGTGAAAACCCCTTTCCTGAAATTTAATGTTGCATGGGGAGAAACCGAAACGGCTTTCCCTGCAAACCTTTTCAAGGATAGCAGGGTGGAGGCTTGCTTATCCTTAAAAACTTCAATGAGCAGATGGCCGTTGAAAAGTCTCTTCACATGTTTTATATCCCCAACGAGGCGTTTAAGTTCTTTTGAAATTAGAAATGGGGAGATAGTCCTAAACGACTCCCCATTTGCTAATTTCATTTCCAAAAACTTCGGATTCTTTGGTATTCTCCGGCTCGATCTCTCTTCATGCTCGTTATTTTGTTTTTGAATTATTTGCTTATTTGATTTACCCATATTAAGTAAAATGAATTTTCATCTCCCTCGCTCCCCACCCACCACCGAGCCCAACAAGGGGATGCACATTGGCATCAGGGATACGAGGAAGATATAGGCAGCGCCTAACCCTATGGCCGAAGCTCCAAGGAGCAACGACCAGCCGACTGATCTGGACGGGCTCATCCAGACCACCCATCCTTCCGAGAAGCAGGGGCCAAAGTGGTGTGTTGTTCCGGAAGGCCTTCCCTCAACCACCAGGATCCCCCTTTCCCCAGAAGTAGGGTCGCTGCGCACGGCAAACACGCAGGTGGACGTACTGGTCGTAATGGAGGCCATGTCAAAAACATGCCTCCTTTGCGAGCACCGGTCCCTTTGGGAGGGTCCACAACCGACCGGACACTTTTAGTCTGGCCTCTCTGCTAAGGCCTGTCTGGCATGGGTGACCCGATCCAGCATAGCCCTTGGCATCACTGAGCCACTCAAGCCCCTCCACCACGTCAAGGTACTGCCCACGGAGGGGGCATGACATGACATTTGATATAACCAATGAAAATGGTGTCGGGCAGTGTTGTTCCCTCGAATGTTACAATGAAAGAATGTGCATGATGAGGAACACCATTGCGTTTAGGAGAGATCCGACAGATGTCTACCAAAGATTGATCCTCTAATTCTGTAATGATCTCATCTTTCATCCCTTCGATGTCCTAACATGTAAAGTTCCCTTTTTTACAGTTCAGAGTCGCATGCGGAAAAACCGTAACCAATTTCCCCTCAAACTGTTTCATAGATTATAGTGTGGAAGCTTGATTATCTTTTTGGACTTCAATCAAAAAGATGGCCATTGAAAAGTCTCTTGATATTTTTCGTATCTCGAACCAACCGTTTGAATTCTTTAGCAATAACAAAATGTGAGATCGATTTAAAGGACTCTCCCTTTGCTAAGCTAATTTCTAGAAAACGTGGGCGTTTTGGCACTCTGGCAGATAATTTCTCTTTCCGACTTATGTTTAATTGTTTTCGATTTTGATTAGGATGATTATTTTTCATCATCAATGAATTATATTTCATATCCCTCGCTCCCCACCCACCACCTAGCCCAACAAAGGGATGCACATCGGCACCTAACCCTATGGCCGAAACTCCGGAGAGCAACGATCGGCCGATTGATCTGGACGGGCTCACCCAGACAACCCATCCTTTCGGAAAGCAGAGGCCTAAGTGATGTATTCATTTGGAAAGCCTTCACTCAATAATCAGGATCCTCCTTTCCCCAGAAGTTAGGTCGCCACGCACAACCAACACGCGGGAGGACGTACTGGTCGCAGTGGAGCCATGTCAAAACACGTCTCTACTGCGAGCACCAGTCCCCTGGGTGGGTCCACAATCGACCGGACAGTTTTAGTCTGGTTTCTCAGCTAAGACCTGTCTGGCATAGGTGACCCTATCCAGCTTAGCTCTTAGTGTCACTTTTAAAGGCGACTATTTGCGACTACGTTGCTCTCGATCGGCAGCTAGCAGACGAGAGCAAATGTCGTGGTACTCTGCCGCCTCTCAACTAGATAATTGCAAAAGAGAATGTCGGCGCGCGCGGGCGACTGGCAGAAGCGTCGTAAAATGAATAAGCGGAAGCGGCACAGAAAAAAGCGCACAAGCGAGGGTCTTGAGCGGGAGATTCGGATTCAGTGAGAGAAATTTTGGAACGGTACGAGAAGGTCACCTAAGAAAATTACTCCCGAAGAGGATAGCGAACTTAGGCCTCGAGTTCGTGAGGAGAACAGTATCGTTCGCAATACAAATGTTTCTCCGCTGAGAAAAACGAATGTTACTCGACAAGACTCAAGACCGCCGCAGCAGCACTGCCCGCCGTGTCATGTTAACTTTACCGAGACTTTTACAGGCCTATTCAGCTACTCGTCCACAGCGTCGACGCCAAATGTGTTAGTGTCGGGTGGTTCGGAACGAGAGAGTTGCCCTTTCGACGTGGAGATCGAGCAGGAGCCCGAGACCGAGCGCTCGAACCTGTCGCCACGCCAGCAGCGGCCGTTCATCGTTCTGCCAGCCACTGTCCGGGGCGAGAGCCCGTTACACGCATTGGTGTCCGTCGCAGGCATTCCTCTAGACCAGATTTTGGATGCAATTCCCGACCTCGCTCACGAGGAAGTGAAACGTCAGGAACTCATAGTTTCGTTATCCCTTGGACTTATGCCGGCTGGATTCGGGAAGGTTGGTTGGTTAGTTAGGGTTTTAGGGCGTCGGCTACTGTGGCCATTTTGCGCCCTACAAAAAGTTAATATATCCATACTTAAAAACAAAGAATAATAAAAATAACCTTAAAAAATCAGATGAGAAATAGGAAAGTTACACACACAAACAAACTGTAGAGAAAGCATGAGCGAAACATAAAAATGTAAAATTCCTAAACAGTGACTATAGAGATAAAATACCTATATGAGTTTAAAAATAAGAATAAATTTTTAAAAACTGAAAATTTTAGATTTGTACTTAAAACCACTGGTCATGAAGTTGCAAAAATAAGGATAATGAAAGGGTGATTATATGAATTTAAAAATATGAATAATCTTTAAAAACCGAAAAACATTTTTAAAAATCCTAGGATTAGTCCCTAACAGAGATTCTAATGGGCAATTCATGGATTCGGGAAGGACTAGGCCACGTCTTCTCTTATCGCAGGTGAGTACCGTTCCATATATCCTAATCTTTTTGCTGCACACGTTAATGTCTCTCCGCATTATTGCTAACGTTCCGCTCCCGCTCGGGGACTCGCTAGCTTTCATGAAAAGCGTTAATGGCGGAGTCAGAGTAACTTTTAAGTTTTAACTACTTTTTCATGCATGATGCTTGTGACGCTTCTTAAATGGAATAGAAAAGAAAATGAAATTTAAAAACAACTAAGCCTAAGCTTCTCTGTTGCTGAGGCCCGTCGTTGTGGTTTTACTAATGCTCTCTTTTCTATTTCTAATTATTAGTGTGCACCATGTCCTCGGTCCTTAAGATTTCTATGGAGACCATTTCAGAGGTACGCAATGCTTCATGCGAAGTTTCAGCTGCCCGCTGTAAAGGAGGACCTCCTAGGATTACAGACATCGAGAAGACCCTATTCTGAAGAAGTCTGTTAATTCCTTGTGATTGTTGTTAGCTATTTTTAACGACTTATCACTGTCAATCTAATCCGTTCATCGACAGTTCGTTAGTAACGGCCTAAACTGGCTGTAACATTTGTTTTTGTGACTCTATTAACTATTTGTAATTATTCTCCTTTTGCTATTCAAATTGTAAGGTCCCTTTCGGCGACCACTGTGGGGGACAGTTTATTCTGCCCCGTACCCTACGCTTTAGTAGGGTCGTGTGCCCATAAATTAGTCGATTTCTTGTACTTTCTTATACAGGAAGCTGAATAAATTTTATTGTTAAGTTTATCTGCCGAAACGAGTGCTCTGTTGTCTTTGCGTTCAACACCTAATTTTCCTGCCCTGAATGTGACACTTAGCATCATACAGGAACTTAAGCCCCTCCACCAATTCAAGGTAGTGCCCACGGAGGGGCTACTACTTGGAATATTTGGCAAATACCTAGCTGTTTGGAATCACATCTGTTAACTTTTATTTCAAACATTATTTATTGAGTTTCACATTTATAAAGTTTTATATCTGTGTATGGAGATATGAATTTTGTTTTTTAGAAATGGAGGTCAATAAAACTAACAGAGGAGGCCAAAGGTTAATTTTAGACTCTTTTATTTACACAAAACATAAGACAGTGAACAGCAAAATCCGGTGGCCAAATTAGTCAAGCGGCTCGTGGTTGTAAGGGTGCGATCTTTACTGCATCGAACATGGAAGCAACATTGAGTGTAAACATAATCATGCTCCGGCTACAACAGCCGTTGTGAACGCCAATTGCCGAGCCGCTGTAAAGGAGAGAGCACGTCAAACCAATGAACCTCTAAGTGTTATAATTACGAGTGAAATACAGCAACTGCCTGATACAGCCAGGGCGACAATGGCCAAAGAGACAATCAAGAAACACATCCGACACCAAAGGATCTCGATACATCCGCCAAACCCTGAATCTCATTATAGACGGTGACTGGAAAACCACAGGAGGAACCAATCCGGAGCCCTTCCCTTTTTTATGACGACGGACCAAGTGCACAATCCAGGATTATTGCATTTGGAACAAGACAGTGCATGCACTTGCTATCAAGAAGTGGAACATGGTTTATGGATGGAAATTTTGCTTGTGGCACCAAAGGGTTTTTTGCATCTCTATGTTATCCATGTTCCAATGTATGCCTTTCTTCATACGTGAGGTTTTTGGTGAATCTGTCATCATAGGAGGTTGCTTTTTCCACCTAACTCAGAATACGTGACGTAAGATACAAAATCTAGGCCTTATCTATCACTAACGGGACAATGAAGACTTTCGTCATTTTGTAGGAAATGTTGGATGGTCTCACATTCTCACCTGTACCAGATGTCGCACAGGAATGGCGTATCTGTGGAGTGTTAGGTCACCCGAAGCTGAAGATCTCTGCGACTATTTCGATGGAACGTATGTAAGCGGCACTTACAGACAAGTCCGGACTGCAGAGTGGGATATTCGTTTTCGGCATTGTGCTCCTCATTTTCCACCACCTGTTTGGAATGTCTTTCAGGCAACTGTAATTGGTGAAGCCTTGACCAACAACCATTCCGAAGCTTGGAATAACCAATTTTCAACTATCGTCAGACACCATCATCCTACAGTATGGAAAGCTTTGCAGCTGCAACAGGCAGCTACTGGAAATCCCCCCATTAAGAGGCAAATGAGAGTTTACAGGCAGACGCAGATGCGGCTCAAAACACAGTGAAGTACGGAAAACCATGGAAGAACTTTTACGAGGCTTTGGGCGCATTATTAGATTTTAATTAATTTGTTTTATTGCATAACAAAATTATTGTTATTTTGAAATATTGTAATTTTAATTAAGCATTAAAGTGATTTATGTTAAACATTAGTGTATGTGTTTATTTTTATTAGAAATGTAAATAAATCTGATATAAATGGCCATCACATTTATAATTTATCAAGGTTAAAAACGACCTATCGGTTGTTTTAGTATTAAGGTATTTAGAGAGCTCATGCTGAACATATGGGACGATTATCTCCTACTTTACATTTGGAACCGTTTTCTCTGCGACCATATTATCCTATAACCCTGTCTTTCAAGGGTTTGGATCTCATTTCCGATAACATTAATAGATATTGTCAACCTCTTGCCACACTCAACCTTCTCTCCATGCTATATCTCCCTTCACCATCCGTTTCACCAGTTCACCTTCAAATTCAACACCTCCAATCAACACCCACATCAACTCCTAGAATCTCCACAATTTCCATCGATACAACTTCACCCACCACTCCCTCTGTTATTTGCTCCACCTCTCATCCCAATGAACTCACCCTTCACGATGTTTATTCTTCCTCAACACTCTCTCCGAATGACCGAAATCTCACACCTAAACTTCTTCTTGATAGCTTACCTTCACAGAGTACTGCAGCACATATGCCGGACACACTCTCACAAACACTTAATACTTGTGACACTTCCGCCAAGCCACAAGTACAACGTCTACCAAATAACGATCAACCCAAAACATATGACTAACAGTCAACCACCCTCCTGCTTTTTTTTTGTTTAGAAATCTTTGCGACAAATTCTGCACCTACCACACCCACAAAATTACTTTTTCCCATCACTAAATGCTTAGTACTATCCCCAAGGGTTTGATTTCTTCCCTCAGCGTCCAATTAGGTCCCATACCCTCTTCACACAATCTCAGATTCATTCCACTGTTTCTGACTCCACTCGTAACATCCTCCCTATCCTTAGTAATCATTGTTCCAGCATCTGCAGCAGCCTCTTTCAGTCCATCACCAATCGCGACTCTCTCTCCTCTCTCAATTCCCCGGACATTAATGCTCTTCACACCAAGAAATGAAAGAAATTTCAGAGACCAACTTTCCTTCCCTAATAAAACTGATTTTTTCACCAATCCGTTATCCGCCTACTTTCTTGACTCTTTCTCTAAAAAAGATCCACCTCTCTCTACCAGTTCCAGCCCCTACAATTCTGGCACTACCTCTCTGATTAACCTTTCTACTACTATATTTTCGCCCCTCAAAATCAAAACCTTGTCCAAACGCCTTTTCTTCTCTGCTACCCCTAACACCATTGATACTTTTGAGATCATTTTCTCTGTAGATAACTTCAGCCCTGCCCTCAGATCCCGTCTGTACTTCTGCAAGAATCCTTTCAATTTTACACCCGCCACCAGCTCAAATCTTCCATACTACTTCCAATCCTGAACTTGAAGTTTACATCCTCCTTCTTATGACATCCTCTCCATCACTCAAGATATTAAAAGACCTTCTTCTAACCTCACGAATAACGAATTTCTTTACATCAAATGCCTTAGCAATAACCCTGACATAACAATAAAGCCCGCTGAAAAAAAGGAGGCATTGTTATCATGAACACCTCTGATTACATTAATGAAGCTAACAAACAACTCTCCGATCTCACGTTCTACAAAAAACTAACCTGCGATCCCACTAACACGTTCTACCTCAAACTAAAAAATATTCTCACTCAGCTTGAAATCTCTTCTTAATCCCGCCTTTTTCTCCTTCCTAAATTCACTTCCCCTGGTCATTTTTACCTTCTTCCCGAGATCAATAAACCTAGCAACCCCAGCCTTCCGATCATCTCTGTAATAACAACCTCTGTGAGCCGCTATCTGCTTATATCGACCACCACATACGCCACATTCCACCCACTCTTTCTTCCAATATCAAGGACACTAACTATTTTCTCTCTCATATCCAGCGTCTTAACGACTCTAGTGATGATTTCAAGAACGATTTCCTGGGCATTCTTGATATCCCTTCTCTCTACGCAAACATTCCTCGTGATTATGATATTGAAGCTATTCTCAAGAGTCTCTTGGCTCACAAACCTTATGAAGAACAAACAGAAACCACTATTCCACAAAGAAATTTTATTGGCACGACGCGCATTTTGGCAGTATTCTACTTGGTATTCCTTGTCCACAGTTTCAGGCACTCATTCATTCTTTAAACCTTTCCAAGTTCCTTCTACTGACACCAGCTGCCTTCTCCTTCGCGCCATCCTTACCTTCAATTTCTTCACTTTTAGCAATTATTATTATTATATCCAGTCCAGCAGCACTGCCTTGGGCTCCAAAATGGCGCCCAAATACGCCAATGTCTTTTTGGGGGAGGTGGAAACTAAATTACTTTCCACGTCTTCCTTGAAGCCATTGGTCTGGCTTCGGTATATTGACAATGTTTCCTAATCTGGTCACATGCTGAATACTCACTTCTATCTTTTATGGACCACTCTAACTCCATCCACCCCTCCAAGTTTTCTCACAATTATTCAACCACGACGGTTCCTTTTTTGGATGCCTCTATCTCTATCACTAACAATAAATTGTCCACTAATCTCCCATAAAAAGCCCACCAACCAGCACCGTACTTACACAATGACAGTTGCCATCCACGCTATTGCCAGGATAACATCCCTCTAGGTCAGTTAACTCGCATCCATAGAATCTGCAGTTCTCAATCCGACAAGAACTTCCATGCTAACGCCCTTAACCACTCCCTTAAAGAAAGGGTTTACCCCAAATCTGTCATACGCGCTTATATCCAATAACAATCCCAAACTTCTCCAGCCATGGCAACACCTATACTAGTTCTTCCCTAATATCCTAACCTCAATAGAATTAAAAAATCTCCTAAGTAAACATCAACATATTATTAATGGCCCTCTTCTTCTCCAATCCATTCTACCTGAACCATCAAAAATGTCTTTTAAACGGACATCTAATTTTAAAGATATTCTGGTCCATGCTGCTATTACTAAACCACGCACTTCTTCCAGGGACTGTTCACCTCGCAATGAATAACGTTGTGGCATTTGCCATTTCCTTAACTCCTCCATAAAATCCTTTGCTTTATAACGTTAGACATCATGAGTAATTTCAAGAATAATCTATTGAAAAATCTACATTAAAAACAATTCCAAGATGGATATTATAAAGTGTTTTCTCGTTTGTTGTAAACAATGAAGATTGGATTATCAGGCCTCGTTTCATGAAGCAGTAACCAGGCTTTGTTTTTTAGGTGACACTAGCAGAGGACCCAGCGTTGCCCGGGATAATTACGCTTGTAGGTAAACAGAACAACCTCAAAAAGCTAAATTAAACCTCCAAATTGGTTAAATAATAACTCAATCACTACAATATAGAGCGAAGGGACTATCCATTCTAAGAAAAATCCGAAAGACAGGAATTTACCTCTTCATTGAAAAAATCCATTCTAGGTGATATACCGGGACTTGATTTACCGAAAAAAAATTTTTTAAAGGCTCACAATGGATGGACCTCACCAAGGATGCCTTCTAGTCTAAATAATTTTTTACTCACATAAACTAACTTTAGATGTACACTTGATGTTGTTGCAATTTCCTTTCTTCTTTCGATGTCTTGAAGCAAAAATTGGCCATTCATCATTTTGTGTAGTCTAGCGATTTCCTTTCTTCTTTCGCCGATTCTTCTATTTACTTGCTTACCATCTGCTCAATACAGCACGGAGCTAAAGGAGTGCTTCCTCTATCTTCTTTCACTCTTTCTCAATAGTCTGCTAACTCATTATCTCCAGTTACTGATCATTTTTAAAGATTTTCAAGAAATTGTTAAGTACTAAGAATTCTCTTTTCTAAGAAAAGCCTGAACAACAGGAATTCTATGCATTGACATCGTTGGTCATGAGACATATATTGTTGATCCTTGCATAGTGTTGGTGCATTGTGTGTTGACACCATTGTTGATACCTATTGTTGCACAAACTTTTATTTGCATTGTTGGTCATGAGATATATATTGTTGGTCCGTGCAGAGTATTTGTGAATTGCGTGTTGATACCATTGTTGATACCTATTGTTGCACATACAGAACTTTGAACGTCGTTACTAGAGACAGTATAATGAAAACATGATGGGAGACTATATATAGGGGATTCTTCGAGAAAGTGATTTGCAGTATGGCCGCAAATCTAGAAAAAAATACGCATTTCTAATTCATTTTCACAAACTTTTATCTGCATTGTTGGTCATGAGATATTTCTCATTAATATTCCCTGCCATAACCATGAATACCGATTTTTTATCAATAATTATTATTTTTTCGAAATCTGAGGTAGACAGTGACCTTCGTCATGGTTTGAAGGTTAACTATGCAAAATTTCATCAAGATCGGAATAAAACTGTAGATTTGCATAAGAAACAAACAAACCCACAAACAAACATCCTTCTTTATATACATAGAAGAAGTTTGGTTAGAAACAGTTTCTAAGAATTCTGGGACTGGAGAGACGCACAACTCCTAGCTGAATGACTGCGCATTCGGGGCGACTTCTGAAAATTTCAAAATCTGCATCGCCTCTAAGCAACTTTCCGCAACCCAGAATGTTGAGTGTAAAGGCTGTTTCACATTACCACTTTTGCAAACGAAAATCGGACGACAAAATATAGGCCGAATTACGGACGGCAGAAATGTCGTTGGCACACGACAACGGTCTACGAATCAGGCGTCCGAAATTCGCAGGTTGCTTTCACATTGACAGCGCTGTCGGCATGCGCAAAGAAAACAAACATGTCTGCATGTCTGTCGGGTATCGTGATTATCGATCATCATCATTAATTTTAAGAAAGAAACGTTTATTGTTTGCAAGGCGGTGCATTTTGCTACGCAGGCAAAGAATATTAACATCTTTAATAGCATACCGTCATTTACAAGCGGGGGGTCTGATTCTTGATTGGCTCTCGCATATGGTGGAATCGGTCCGATGCGAAAAAAATCTAATCGAACTGGACGCATGATTTTCGCATCGTATGCACCAGGCAACCGACAGTCGGTCGTTTCGCATGTAATGTGAAAGCTACATCCGGCTGCGAAAATGCCGTCCGATATTTTTTCGTCCGATTTTCGTTAGCAAAGGTGATAATGTGAAACGGCCTTAAACATGGCTCCGGCAACCAAAACCGCGTCATGGCTGATATGTACTAGGCTTAAATGAATACTGAAGATGTCCGAAAGGACGAAAGTCGACTTTATTCTATCTGATTAAAACAAATGTGAAGTGGACCATTAGTGAATAATTAAATTTATTGGTTTTATCTGTATATTCCCATCCATAGATTCCGATGAATATCACGTGTATTGCGGGTTATTTGAAAGACAACCACGCTCGTCTGATTAATTAGCATGCGATTCTTTCCTATGGGGCTATTTGAAGGATAAGATCTACGCGCACCGACCTATACAGGAATTGGAAGATCATATACCAGAGGAAATTTATGAAATTGCAGTGAATTTGTTGAGAAATGTCAGGGACATCAGATAATGCACGACCTCCAATGTAGCTCACCTGAGTGATATTATCTTCAAAAACTGATATGAAAAAGAAATGCTTTTCGACGTTTTTTTAATATTGCTTCCCTAGTTACTATTTACTTTTCAGTTAGTGTTCACTTTCAATCAGCTAATTGATTCTGTCCCAGATTATATTAGAAACAATTTGTGGAATAAGATCTTCTCTTTTTCTATGAATTGAAAAAGAATGTAATTTTGAAGTGTGTAATTAAATACGTAATTTAAAATAATTATTTTATTATAAATTAATAAAAAATATATATTAATAATAAAATTTTTTAATTCGCAATCGCAGAATCTTCATGGCCATGTACAAGGCGAGTTGCTGACTTACACCATATCAGTCGCATCTGCGTATCCCATTGGTTGCCAAGATGTACGGTGTCACGCCATTGGTGGCCAAGATGTCAAGTTTAACCTTTCTGAGCTCAACGTAGTAGATCGCTGGAAACGACAATTCCTCCACATGAACATCATAAATTACGTTCATTGGATTCGTGTTTTGACTGGGTGCGATATCTAAATACTACTCCTTCCAGATTAGTATGGGTTGTCCCGCAGCCAATACGTCCTACTCTGGCGCCCTTTCGATGTCCATCAGTTTGACATCTATTTGGTCGCTTACAGCTTCCTCGTTAATCGCCGTGGGACATGGACCCAATGGGTTCGTACTGATCGAGGTTGTACAGCGTTGATTTCACCACTGTAAATAACTGTTTGTGAACATATCCACCGAGATATACTATCTCGTATATCAGGTTCTTCTTTATGTTTGCATAGATAGCGCAGTCGTTGCTCAGGCGCGAGCCATACATTGACTACCTGGCCGACGAAACCATAGCTGCCCTCGTGGAGTAACCGACGGATGTGGATAAATGGCAGTCGCGGTAATATCAGGCGCTCACTCACCGGGTCGAGCCGATGTAGCTGCTGGTTTTCGAAAGAGTTGATATTTTGTCACAGTGGGCCGTTTTCAAACGAGAAAGCGCGAGATTATTGCCCCGCCAATACTTGTTCGAAAACGAGGATGAGCGGTGAAGGAGAGTTGGGCGCAAAGGAATGGTTGGTTGGTTGGTTGATTGAAATTATAGGGCGTCGGCTGCTATGGCCATTTTGCGCCCGACAAAAAAGTTAAAAAACCCCACAGTTTATGGGTCAAAAGTTTAAAAAAACTCAGATGAAAAAAAAATTCATAAAAACCTGAGTTACAAAGATGCAAAAGCAATAAAAAATATGACTATGAGAATTTTAAAATCACTAATAATTTTCAAACAAAACTTTTTTTTTCACAGTCTTCTCCCCTGATAAGAAATGAGATGAATATTGTAAGGCAATAAAAAATTATTACTGTAAATGGCACTAAATGAAACCTATACTTATTGATCAAATATATACAATGTAAAAGCAATAAAAGGATGGCTATATGAATTTAAAAACATAAAAAATTTTTAAAAACAGAAATACTTTTTAAAAAGCATAGGGTTGTTCCTCAAAAAAAATCTAGTGAAGAATTCAGCCCTAATAGGCATCGTAAATTAGTGTTTAAAGGGCACTGGATAAGAATATGCTTAATAGTCAGCATTGCTCCACATGGATACCATGGGGCTGTTTCTTTTTTTAATAAATGTACCAGACTAGGACGGCTGTGACCAATCCTTAGACGCGTTAACACGACATCCTCTCGCCTAATTAAGAGACAGGGTACTTAGCATGGGGAAATGGCACGGTTTATTTCATATACATGTAGTTTATTTGCTGGGTTGAGAGGCCAAGACTCCTGCCACGAAGATACAAGTTTTTTGTAAATCACCAGGAACAGGTGTTCAGGAATTGATAGTAATTCAGAGACCGGTAAATATGTAATAGCATCTTTTGCCGCCTTATCAACCCGCTCATTTTACAGTACACCCAAGTGGCTAGGAATCCAAACAAAATAAATTCTAGTTCCTTGGGATTCCAGTATTCTTTGCACAAAAGGATTGTCAGAATTGAATGATTCCAGTGATTGCATATAGCTCATAGAATCAGCGAATATCCAAACATTAGCATCCGGATAATGAAAAGACCACTCCAGCGCTCTGGCAAGAGCTACCAATTCCGCTGAGAAGATGGAAAACTCATTTGGCAATCGATAGGAAAACAGGGAGTGGTTTATAAGGAATGCACAGCCAACTCCCTCTTCTGATCTGGACCCGTCTGTGAAAATATGCATACCATCCGGGAGATTTTCTAAAAAATCATTAAAAAGCACCTTCATTTCTGCTTCCATAAAATTCGCTTTTTTTCCAGCGAACAATCTATAATTAATAGCTGGTTGAGGAAGAATCCACTGAGGAACCTCTCTAATTTTTCAGGGATGCATGGCTGGGAATGAGAGGCTCATATTCTCCAATAAATTTTGGAATAAGTTGTTAATACTTCTAGCTGAGGGACGACAAGAGGTCCCAAATTTATAAAAGAGACATGCAAAAACTGGGTGCATACTATCGCCATGAGCACGAAGAGCATATTTAAGGAGGAGTTTGGCGCTTCTAAACCATAACGATGGTTCAAAAGCATCGACGTAAGTACTTTCTACCGGACTCGTACGAAAGGCTCCTGTGGTAATTCTTATGCCGAGACTGTGGACGGGATCCAGCACCTTCAACGCACTCTTCGAGGCTGATGCATAAACAATGCTTCCATAGTTTAATTTGGATCTAACTATGGAACCGTATACAAGTAAGAGCATCTTCCTATCAGCGCCCCATTTAGTAGCAGAGATGGAACGCAACATATTCATCTCGATTTTACACTGCGAAGATGTGGGAGCCAAGATATTCTTTTATCGAAAGTCAAACCCAGGAATTTATGGGAGTCCACCACTGAAATAGAGTTTTCGTAAAGACTAAGGTCCGGGTCAGGATGGAGACCTCTCAAAAAACAAAAGTGAACGGCCCTTGTTTTCTGAGATTAGAATTTAAAGCCAAGTTTATTAATGGCTAATTGTAGATGCCGTTCAATAGAGCTCATTAGGACCCTCGACAATAAATGGCAATGTCGTACACGTATAAAGAATAAATACTAGTGACAATACCACCCTAGTGAGGGGAGGTGTAAACCAGCCCTATTGATAGCAATGAGGAAGAGGAATGAACTCAGTACACTTCCCTGTGGTACACCATTCTTTTGTGTTAAAAGGTCTGAAACCGTTGAGCCTACACGTACTCGGAAAGTTCTATTCTTCATAAAATTGCATAGAAAAGAAGCGAGTCGACTTAAAAGGCCATATTTCCGCATAAGTCTTGCTATTCCATACCTCCAGGTTGTGTCGTAGGCTTTTTCCAGATTGAAGAAAACCCCTACTACATGTTGTGTACTTCTCTGTGCTAGGTGAATCTCATGCTGTAACCGGAGATGGTGGTCAATAGTCGAACGGTATTTACGGAAATCGCACTGAAACCTAGAAATCAGGTGATTATTTTTCTAGGCACCACATAAGTCTGACAGAGATTATCCTTTCCAAGACTTTGGTTTAGGAGTAGCAATTACGATTGCCTCTCTCCATAGACTGGGAACCTCACCCTGGGACCAGATGTAATTATACAAAGAGAGGTGTGCATAAACATCCTGAGTGAGATGTTCCAGGAAAGCATATACACTGGTGCTCAAAATTAACAGGACAAACACATGTTCGTGGATTTCTCTAAAACTACTGGACCGATTCCATTGAAATTTGGGGGTTGAATCAAATTAACAATGCGGATTACTACTAACCAATAATAATCGTTCAAGTCCTTCTTTGCATATGTAAATTAAGCTACTTCGAAATAATAGTCTTTGTGACATCGCTTTAAAAGGCTGCTGCGTGTAAGTTTTGGAAATTCTAGCTATTTTACGGAAAGATGGAACATCACTGAAGGTTAGAAGATTCCGAAAGGTGGAGAGCAGTGGAACGATTAGAGGCTGGACTGACCCAAGCAGAAGTTGCGAGATTTTTTCATGTTTCGAGAAATGTCATCTCGGAATTATGGAGACAGTTCCAAGAGACAGGGACGATATGCAGACGACCAGGGCAACGTCGCTCTAGGGCTACCTCAAGGCATGAAGACAGGTATCTTGCTCTAACAACCAGGCGCCATAGGGAGATGACGGCCACTCAGCTCGCAAACGAGCTGTCGTCTGCTACTGGAACCTCTATTTCGAGGCATACTTTTTACCGGAGGCTTCAAGAGAGAGGGCTGTATGCCAGGAGACCAGCGGTTTGCATCCCACTTACTCCAGGACACAGGAGAGCCTGGCTGACTTGGTGCAGACAACACCAGTCCTGGACCCTAGCACAATGGGCCTCTGTTTTATTCAGTGATGAGTCGAGATTCAGTCTAAGCAAAGATTCCCGACGAGTTTTCATCTGGAGAGAACCAGGAGCACGTTACAATCCTTCTAACATCACGGAAGTTGACCTCTATGGTGGTGGTGGTGTCATGGTCTGGGGGGGCATCATGTTAGACGGATGCACAGACCTCCACGTTTTTGAGAGAGGCTCTCTGACTGCTCAGAAATACACGGACGACATCTTAATACCCTATGCAAGGCTCTTCAGGGGTGCCTTTGGTCCCCATTTCATTTTTATGGACGACAATGCTCGTCCACATAAGGCAAGGCTGGTTAACGAATACCTTGAAGAGGAGGATATTCAAAGGATGAAATGGCCAGCAAGATCTCAAGATCTGAACCCGATAGAGCATGTTTGGGATGCACTGGACAGGGGAATTACAGCTCGACAGGTTTCTCCCAGAACCCTCCAGGAGCTACGAACTGCCCTGGTGGAGGAGTGGGGTTCCTTGCCCCAACACCTCACTAACAGCCTCATAAACAGCATGAAAATCGCTGTGAGAGCTGTATTGCTGTTAGAGGTGACCATATACCCTATTAGTCTCCTAAAAAGACCCTTAATGCAATCTTGTTTTTGACATTCCATAGTTTCATGAGCATGTTTTGAAAGTTATGTTTAATAATTATTCCTGATAGCTTATTCTTTTACCCTACCAAATTGAGATAGCTTATTCTATTACCCTACCAAATTTCAATGGAATCGGTCCAGTAATTTTAGAGAAATCCACGAAAATGTGTTTGTCCTGCAAATTTTCTAATTTTGAGCACCAGTGTAAAATTCCATCTGGGCCTGCGCAGAAACCTTAGAACAACGAAGGGTATAGTGTAGTTCCCGAAAAGCGAACGGGAGATTATATTCTTCAGTGTTTAGGGATCGAAAACTTACAGCATGCAATTCCTCGATAATTTTTTGTTTGGGAAACTTCAACAAATGGAATGGAATGGAAGTTTGGTTTATGGGTGCATCAACTGCAGCGGTCATTTGCACCCTAACAAAACGTTTTTAAAAACTTATTAAAGATACTCTGTAATATTACAATGTAAGAATACCAAAAATATATATGTATCAAAACAAAAATCAACAAGACGTATACAACTAACAATAACAATGTAAAAATATAATATATAAAGAAACAACTTTAAAATACAACTACATACTAATGTGAAAGGGACAAAATATTAAATTTCATTTTAAAGATATAAAAGACGTCTACAAAGTAAATAAAACCGAAGTCAAAAACACGTGTAAACCAACTTTAATAAGGTATAAATATAAAAAAATACAATAAAAACATTTCAATAAAAATTCAACAATATAAAATTAATTACATACGTATAATTAGATATGTGTATACATCTTTATGACCTTAAAAAATTTAATATTTTTCTAATTTGTACTTGCTCGTCTCCCAGCATATGACGATAATCTCCTTTAAGCCCCAATGAACCTCTTATTGGTTTATAGTTAGGACAACTGTAGATTATGTGTCTAATTGTTAGTCTTTCTCCACAAGAGCAGTTTGCTATATTTCCTTTATTCCAGCAAATGTTCTTCCGAGAATGTTTGCTACCTTTTTTGGGTCATAGTACGTATGATTATTATGCATGATAGAATGGAGATTGTCCGGAGTCGTTTCCTATTTATTTTCCTAATCATGTTCCAGATATCTCGCAGAAGACTGTTTTTGTGGAGAGATATAATCCGTCCAACACAGTTCCTTATTTGTGAAAATGATGGGTTTACAACTGGCCCTTTTTTTCTTGTACGTGATAAGATTCTCAAGAGTGGGTTCTGCGGAAAAATGTGGAGAGCGCTCTTACGTTCTCGAGCCGCAAAGGCACATTCTTCATTCCACCATGGCACCGGAATTTTCATGGAAGAGGGTCTATATTGAGGAACGAATTGTTCTGCTGCATGGAGGATGCGGGAAGTGAAATCTTCTACAGCCTCATCTACAGATGAAAAGGATGTTACATTCTCAAATTGTAGATGGGATTGGAAGACATGCCAGTCTACTTTATCTAATTTCCAAAGTGGTAGAGAGTTGGAAAAAGTAGAAGAACTCAGGGAAATACTAATCGGGAAATGATCACTGCCATGTAAATCTGGGAATACGCTCCAGGCTAAATTAGGTGTGAAAGATGAAGAGGATATAGATAGATCGATGCATGAAAGAGAGCCGTTGGCTGAGTTGAGGAATGTTGACGAGCCATCGTTTAACAAATTGATGTTAAGAGAATTCAAAACTTACTCTATGATATATCCTCTTTCAGAGAGCTTTAAAGATCTCCAAAGGGGGTTGTAGTCATTAAAATCACCCAGAATTAGAAAGGGGCTTGAAAGTTCACACACCGAAGATGAAAAAAATTTTTCATCCATATATTGATCCGGAGGTAGATAAAGTGAACATACTATAAGAGGTGGGATATCTTTGAATAAGACTAACTGCTACGGCCTGAAGGTTAGATGTTAAATTAGTGGTAGTAAAAAGCAAAGATCTTTGAACTCAGATGGCAACACCACCACGGGCTTTATTTCCCGATGTATAATCCTTTGGAACAAACTTACGGTACACCTTTTTAAGGTCGGAGACTGGGAAGGCAGAGGAACGTTTTATGCAAAGCAAATAAGAAGAAGGAGATTTTATTGATTAAGAGCTTTAGGTCTTCTAAGCGACAAAAGAATCCATTAAGGTTCCATTGTAACAGTGCCATGATGAAGGTTTTAAGATGTAGGTTTGAACTCCCGAGATAACTCCATCTCCTCAATAGGAGACACTTGTAAATTTAAAGAGAAGTCTGGCTTTCCCACCAGAACTGGAAAATTTGGTGTAGCTTTTACTATACGTTTTTTTGGAGGGGTCAGAGGAAGGTGATACCTCTGACGAGCGTTTCCTGCCATCTTCTTGTTTCGAAGTTTTTGGAGGAGTTCCTGGTGGTGTAATCGATTTCGAAGTCCGACTAGTGCTACCAGATGGTTCTATGTAAGTGGAAGCTCCGCAGGACGACTCCAATACGTAAATCTGTCATAGTTCCAACTAACATAACAGAAGGACGACTCTTGACTACAGAAGCGTAATTTCGGACTTCATTCAGTTCTACCTGCCTAAGTGCTTCCGGAAAAGACGTACACGAACCTCTTGGATTTTCTTTTCCTTCCGCCAAATAGGACAGTCTCTTGAAAGCGCAGAATGGGCTCCCTTACAGTTACAGACTGGAACTCGTTTGAACAAGCATCCATCTCATGCCTGGGCAGGCCACACTTGATACAAACTGCATTAAGATGACAATTTTTCTCTTGTGACCGCTCTTCTGATATTGGAAGCATCGCAACGGGTTGTGGATATTGGGCCTCACGTGACAGTGTATATAACCGATGTAAACGGTATCCGGCAAAACTGTACCCTCAACGGTAACAATGAATGAATTTTGTCGGATGAGGAACACCATTCCTCCTTGGAGCGATCCGGCGACTGTCAAAAACAGATTTATCATCCAATTGGGCAATGATTTCCTCATCCTCTATTCTTCCAGATCCTGGCACGTGAAAACACCTTTCTTATAATTCAAAGTTGGATGGGGAGAAACCGAAACGGCTTTCCCTGCAAACCATTTCAAGGATAAAAGGTGGTGGCTTGTTTATCTTTAACAACTTCAATAAGTAAATGGCCATTAAAGAGTCTCTTTACATGTTTTATATCCCCAACATCCGTTTAAGTTCTTTTGCAATTAAAAATGGGGTGATGGTATTGAATGACTCCCCACTTGCCAATTTCATCTCCAAAAACTTCGGGTTCTTTGGCAGTCTGCGAATAGCTCACTCGTCACGTTCGTTTTTCTGTTTTGGTTTATTTTGCTTTGGGTTTTGATTTTTCATATTATATGAAATTTAATTTCATCTCACTTGTTCCCCACCCACCACCGAGCCCAACAAGGTAATGCACATTGGCACCAGGGATACGAGGAGAATATAGGCAGCGCCTAACCCTATGGCCGAAGCTCCAAGGAGCGACGACCAGCCGATTGATCTGGACGGGCTCGTCCAGACCACCCAACCTTCCGAGAAGCAGGGGCCAAAGTGGTGTGTTCTTCCGGAAAGCCTTCACTCAACCACCGGGATCCCCCTTTCACCCAAAGTAGGGTTGCTACGCACGGCAAACACGCAGGTGGACGTACTGGTCTCAAACATGCCTCCATTGCGAGCACCGGTCCCTTTGGGAGGGTCCACAACTGATCGGAAACTTTTAGTCTGGCCTCTCTGCAAAGGCCAGTCTGACATGGGTGGCCCAATCCAGCATAGCCCTGAGGGTCACTGAGGCACTCAAGCCCCTCCACCACGTTAAGGTAGTGCCCACGGAGGGGCAAAGGAATGAGCTCGTATTCAGTCCATTTATAAATACACTACCACTAATATCATTAAAGGATGTGAAAGAAATTGTTCGATCCAAATCTCAAGGGCTGTAAGATGTTTGTGGAGTCATATATCCATGAATGTGAAAGTACGTAATGTCAAATCAGATTAGCGTCCTCTAATTTTCCTGAATGATATCTGCCAGCGCCGTCTCGTGTATGCTCTGAATTTAATACCTTATCACCTCTATATAATAAGTTTATCACCACTTGGCAGATATCCCTCAGGAAAATAAAGGAACGTTACTCCATAGTTTCTCTCGAATCAATTAAAAGTTTAAAAAAAAAAAAATTATTTCTTCATTTTTGTTATAGTTGCTGAAAATAATTTGATTTCACTGGATTACTTGGTATAAAGTCCCTTTCAACTACTATGGTAATCTCAGTACGGAGTTATAGGGGCCGCAAATTTTGCCTCGCAAGGGTTCTTTAACGTGCAACTGGCAAACGACTGCACGGGAGCAACGGCTTTACTTCCCTTCCAAAGGAAGTGCGTGAATTCAAGATTTCCCCCTGAAAAAATCTCGTCGTCCTCGGCCGGGATCGAAATGACCATGCAAGCACTGAGCCACCAAGGCCCATACTGCAAGTGGCAATGTTGTGAGTGTTAGAGGAAAATATTATTATTCCATGCGTAAAAATGAATTATCTCATTTTCTCAAGGTGAACAGGAATAAAATATAATTCATAAAATGCTAGAAAATTAAAAAATAATTTAACGTTTATTGCACACTCAACAAATATTAATTTAACTAGCAGAGGACCCGGCTTTGCCCGGGATAATTACGCTTATAGGTAAACAGAACAACCTCAAAAAGCTAAATTAAACCTCCAAATTGGTTAAATAATAACTCAGTCACTGCAATATAGAGCGAAGGGACTATCCATTCTAAGAAAAATCCGAAAGAGAGGAATTTACCTCTTCACTGAAAAAATCCATTCTAGGTGATATACCGGGACTTGGTTTACCGAAAAAAAATTTTTTAAAGGCTCACAATGGATGGACCTCTCCAAGGATGCCTTCTAGTCTAAATAATTTTTTACTCACGTAATCTAACTTTAGATGTACACTTGATGTTGTTGCAATTTCATTTCTTCTTTCGATGTCTTGAAGCAAAAATTGGCCATTCATCACTTTGTGTTGTCTAGCGGTCGCCGATTCTTCTATTTACTTGCTTACCATTTGCTCAATACAGCACGGAGTTTCCTCTGTCGTCTTTCACTCTTTCTTAATAGTCTGCTAACTCTTTATCTCCAGTTACTGATCATTTTAAAGATTTTCAAGAAATTGTTAAGTACCAAGAATTCTCTTTTCTAAGAACAGCCTGAATAACAGGAATTCTATTCATTGCATTTTATATTGCACAAACTTTGCCTTGCACTGTTGGTCACGAGACATATATTGTTGATCCGTACATAGTGTTGGTGCATTGCGTGTTGGCACCATTGTTGATACCTATTGTTGCACAAATTTTGCCTTGCATTGTTGGTCATGAGATATTTCTCATTCATATGCCCTGCCATAACCATGAATATCGATTTTTTATCGATAATTATTATTTTTCCGAAATCTGAGGTAGACAGTGACCTTCCTCATGCTTTGAAGGTCATGTATGCGAAATTTCATCAAGATCGGAATAAAACTGTAGATTTGTATAAAAAACGTACAGACAAACAGACCCACCCACAAACATTCTTCTTTATATATATAGATAGATAGATAGAAAGACTAGCAGAAGACCCGGCATTATCCGGGATAATTACGCTTATAGGTAAACAGAACAACCTCAAAAAGCTAAATTAAACCTCCAAATTGGTTAAATAATAACTCAGTCACTGCAATATAGAGCGAAGGGACTATCCATTCTAAGAAAAATCCGAAAGACAGGAATTTACCTCTTCACTGAAAAATCCATTCTAGGTGATATACCGGGTCTTTATTTATCGAAAAAATTTTTTTTAAAGACTCACAATGGATGGACGTCTCCAAGTATGCCTTCTAGTCTAAATAATCTTTTACTCACGTAATCTTACTTTGGATGTACACTTGATGTTGTTGCAATTTCCTTTCTTCTTTCGATGTCTTGAAGCAAAAATTGGTCATTCATCACTTTGTGTTTTCTAGCTGTCGCCGATTCTGCTATTTACTTGCTTACCATTTGCTCAATACAGCACGGAGCTTCCTCTGTCGTCTTTCACTCTTTCTTAATAGTCTGCTAACTCATTATCTCCAGTTACTGATCGTTTTTAAAGATTTTCAGGAAATTGTTAAGTACTAAGAATTCTCTTTTCTAAGAAAAGCCTGAATAACAGGAATTCTATGCATTGAATTCTATATTGCACAAACTTTGCCTTGCATTGTTGGTCATGAAATATTTCTCATTAATATGCCCTGCCATAACCATGAATATCAATTTTTTAACAATAATTATTATTTCTTCGAAATCTGAGGTAGACAGTGACCTTCCTCATGCTTTGAAGGTCATGTGTACGAAATTTTATCAAGATCGGAATAAAACTGTAGATTTGTATTAAAACAAACAAACCCACGAACCAACATCCTTCTTTTTTATTTTGGTAGTTCAAATATATTAACTAAGGAACTAAGTAGTATTCAGTTCAAGTATATTCTTATAAAGAACTGTATCCTAGTATTATTCAAACTAATTTGATTCATTCTATTCTAGTCTAAAACAAACTGTAAAATATCTGTAAGATAATTAATTTATTATTTTTTAATTTATTTTATGATTTTTAATAAATTAACTTTTATAAAGAAAAATTTTTCAATAAAAATTAATTTTCCATTAAACACATTTTATTGAAAATCAAGAATGGTAAAAAAAAATTAAAGATCACAAAATTTGAGAATTACCATGTGTAATTTTCAATGGCAATATATCAGGTCGTTGCATATCAAATGTCGGATTTCGAGGTGGGTTCGGCGCTTCAGAACGGTTTCCACGTTTAGTAGCAAGTACTCATTGCAAAGTGGCACAGTCCCACAGACAAACCTATCAGCGACCAGCTGCCTGAAATTTGTATGTCTGCGATATTTAATAGCGTTTGAACCCGAACGAAGATAGTCATGACTTAATACGAATTACGTGTGATAATGCATTACAAGTTCAGTTTGAATCACACTGCATCCAACGCCTCTCGAAATATCAATAAGGTATTCGGTGTAGGCACCATAAACGAACGTACTGCCCAACATTGGTTCCAAAAATTCCGGGCGTGAGTAACGGACCTGGCAAATGAGCCACGCGGCAGACCGCCCAAGGTGTTGAATGACGCTGATCTGAAGCGATCTGTGGAAGAAGATCCGTCAAAAATTGTTCGGGACCTTACAGGGGATCATGCTGTATCAGCATCGACTGTCCGGACCTTAGGCCCATCGGCAAGGTGAAATAGCAAGACAAATAGGTCCCACATGTACTTATGGAAAACCAAAAAGAGCTTCGTCTGTACGTAATTGCTTTTGCGCCATGAAGAAGCGGGAATTCTTGATCGCATTATCACCTGCGACGAGAAGTGGCTCCTATACGATAATAGGAAACGGTCAGCACAATGGCTGGATACTCATGAACCCCCGCGACATTTCCCTAAACCCCCGTTGACTTTGGGCTTCGAGGTGCTTCCACACACCCCGTACTCTCCGGACCTCTCCCCTACCTACTACCATCTTTTCCAGAGCCTGGACAATTGCCTCCGGAGGAAAACATTCCTAACCCCAGTAGACCTCGAAAACGCATTCGGGGGGTTTATTCGGTCCCGTGACCATGGATTCTATCGGAGAAGGCTCGAGAAGCTGCCAAATCGTTGGCAACAATGTTTGGATTGCAATGGGGTTATGTCGAATAGCATGTGTAAAGGTATCCTTTCTAGAGGGCCATTAAAGATAACCTCTGCAATCCGACATTTGATATGCAACGACTTGATATCTACTGAAAAATTAATTTTGAATGAAAATTTTTTTCTTCCTGAAAACCGTTTTGATGAAAAATTTTTGTTTACTGAAAATCAAATCAGGTCAAAAAAAATTATAGAATTACCATGTATAATTTTCAATAATAAAACTTTTTTTTTTTATTTTTTAAATTTAACATCTTTGAAAATTCAACAGGTGTTTATTTTTTATGTTCAATTTCGAGTGGAAAACGTAATTTAGTGATTTTCTTTGTTTGAAAGGTTATTTTAAAACCAACACAGCCTATACTCATCGAATCATCATGTTCTTGTATGCAGATCAAGGGATGTGCAACCACAAATTTGCCCTTCACTGCAAAGCTCTAGGTCTGGAAAGGTACCTATTGTGATTACTTGCACATCTCTTCCACAAGCATGATTGGTTAGTTGTTTGCTTGGAATTATGGTAGCGTCAACTATGAGGTCCACAAGCATGGCACAAATCCAGAAGAGAAGGTTTGATGTCGGAGGAAATTAATAATATTCAGGTTATGAAGTCTACGTACAGTCCAATAAGTAGATGCGTGAAATCTAAATTACGAATTCCAGCAAGCATGCCATTGCCAAAACCAGAAATTGTTAATTTGCTGAAGAAATGAAAAACTATGATGCAGACATTAATCACATTATTCCAACAATCACGTGGTACATCAGCAACTTTATCACAGGTACCCCATGGACCAATTTTTTCCTATCATCTACTGCCAGAAGACAAATCAGATGACATAATACTCACTGAGTATTTGATGGAAGTGCCTTCTTTCCCAATTAATCAATCATTTTCTTTATTTCCTACTTTAAATGTTCTATTGAATGAAAAAAACAGTTTGCTTTTCAGAACACTAACTACTTGTATAACAGATAAAGAAGCCAATGACATTCAGAATCAAACTAAGGAATAAAACGGTGAAAGTGTTATGGCATAAAGTGAGGCAAAACCGATTAACAGCATTAAAATTTTGCACAATTTTAAAGTCCAGGGATGTCAATAAATTGTGACGTGTTCGACATAGCTGTTCTTAAAGGGTTCTTCAAGCCTGTAATATATTTACAGTAGATGACTTATCCTCTGACTATCGACCAAGGATGCTAATCTTTGAGGGCTTAAAGATCGATATGTAGATTGGGCATCGATCCAAACAGGACTGGAAACTATTCAGGGATATTCTCCGAGAAAACAGTATTCTATACAAGGAAGTTGTAACCAACGATGACATCAACACAAATATCAGTGCTATCACTAGTGTTATCCACGATGCTACTACAGTGCGTTTCATAATTATAACGTCACCCCCAAATTGTGGGATATTGATAGTCCAGTAAATGAACTGGACTGGTATTTGGTCATTCCATTATTGTAGGGTAGAGACGGTATTATTTACGAAATGTTGTGACATTTGATTCCATATTTAGTGATTGATAAACAAAACATCACTTTGTATCTTTTGCATAATTATAACGTCACCAAGGTTTTTACATGATTTTGGATATAAATTATCACAAATGACATATGATCATGATTATTTCACAAAGCCACGAAGACAGCAACTCCCCGAGCGAGAAAAGGGGCAAAGACTGGAAAGGGAATAGGAGCGATAGCACGTGAGCTTGGACGATCACAGAGTTGTTCAAAATTACCTGAAGAACTCTACTGAATATGGGACTGCGAAACGAACTGGACGTCCATCAAAACTCTCTGAACGAAGCAAACGGTTGATCATTCGATCAGCATCTAATTCTACAAAAAGTTGTAGCATCATCAGGAAAGAGCTTAAACTTCGACAGTCTGGAGAACCTTAAACGACAGTGTTACTATTGTACGTGCCAAGCTGAAACTGGCCCTTCGTCTCAGAGAGCATCATAAAAGAGCTCGATTAAAATTTGCAGGTGAAAACATGAACACAGATTGGAATACGATAAGTTTTTCGATCAGTCAACTGTAATGATCGTGCCTACAAGTGTACAAATTGTTTTTATATTGTACAGGTTATTTTCAGCGATAAAAAAAATCAATCTTGATGGGCCCGATGGTTTCAGTTGTTATTGGCGAGACTTACCCAAGGAAAATCGCATCTTTTCTAAACAGAGCTTTGGACGTGGAAGCTTGATGGTGTGGGGTACATTCAGTTCGTTGGGAACGCTCACGTTGGCTTTTCCATCAACAAAACTGAACAGCACAGAGTACCAGAGTATACTTAGAAGTCATCTCATCCCATGTTTAAAAAGGTTTAGGCGAATTCCACTGACATACCAGCAAGACAACGCATCCATCCATTTAAGCTGCAGTACCCGTCAGTGGTTTCATGAAAATAAGGTTAATGTTATGGAGTGGCCGGCCTGCTCACCTGATTTAAACCCGATGGAGACCGTCTGGGGATGGCTCACACATCAGATTTACACAGATGGTCGATAGTATGAAAACATTAGTGAGCTGAAAACTGCTATCGAAACTGCATGGAATAAAATCAGTCTCATATTCTTACAAAGTCGTTAAATTAATGTCGGATACAAATTGTAGATTGTATCAAGTTATAAATATAAATGGTAATGTTACCACGTACTGAAGCAAACCCTGGGATGTCAATTTGGTGTACGTATGTATGAATCTTAAGGTACGTTATACTTATGAAAAGGCAGTGAATCACTTTTTTCCTTTCCTAGAGCTAAATACGCATTAAGCTACTATAAAATTTCACAAGTAACATTTGTTTTACCTTCTAAATAGATTATGATCAGAGACTATATTATTCATTTATCGTACATTTCAAAAGCTATTCATTAAGAGGTGACGTTATAATTATGAAAAGCACTGTATTTCCAGTGCCTCCATTGCTGATCGAAAGCGTCCTGAACATCTCGATTTCCCTCCTTTCATAAGACGTCTCATTCTTGAAAGGAATTCCTATAGAAGGTTATGGTAGCGTAAGCGACTAAGTACAACAGGCTTTCTCGCAAGGTCCAGGAAGTGGTTAAAGCTCTACGAAATCAAAGGTGGAGCGACAAACTGAAGTCCTTGTCTGTCCAGGACAACTCACTCTGGAGTACTGTAAGGGCCTTAAAAGGTAACAGGCCCAACAACCTGCCGCCACTGCTTACTTCAGATGGCGATGTTGTCACCATTTATCGTGATAAGGCTCAACTGATCACAGACTCTCTGGAAAAGCAATTTACCACGCCTTGTGAAGAAAACCCTGATAGTCGCTCAAATACTCGACTTGTCAACGATGTGTGTAACTCCTATGGGCTAACTCACCGAGTTCCTACCCTTGTGGAAACTGTTAGGATTAAGGAAATCTCCGACGTCATAAAGCGTCTTAAAAATCGATTCTTCACAAACAGTACCCTCAAGAACTTGCCTCCTATCTCGATTATTACCAGGGTCATAAATGACTGCTGGAGACATGGATACTTCCTTGACAAGTGCAAGGAGTCCGTCATCGTTACGATACCAAAACGATGACGGAATCCAAACCCTGCTCCCCCACTAGCTACAGGCCCATCAGCTTATTATCAACGATGGCAAACGTTCTTGAACCCGTCATTCTAAGGAAGTTTAACGCTTTCTGTGAGGCCAACAATGTTATTCGTGAGGAGCAATTCGGTTTTCGCCCAGATCACTCCTGCCAACTCCAACTCTGGAGGCTTGTTGCTGATCTAAACACTCCTCTAAATTGCGCTTTGTACAGTGGTCTTATTTATTTGGATGACCGGAAAGCTTTTGATCAGGTCTGGCATAACGGCCTGAAATACAAAATGATTACTTGTGGTTTTCCTGAGGATCTGATTGCTTTGATTAGTTCCTTTCTGTCGGAAAGGATTTTTCGTGTCAAGGTTAGCTGCTCCATGTCTAACCCTTGTGACATCAATGCTCTGTCCACGGCCTCCTAGTAACTACCAGGCCTGAACATGATGTCAAAAATGTATTGTTGAAGCACTAAGATTGTGACGTTGAACTAACTTCTGTAATAGCACTACCAGTTCGACGTAACAATATTTTATCTTTTCCACGTTCAGGCCTGGTAGTTTTTAGAAGGCCGTGCTTTGTCCTGGGCCCGTCGTTGTTCAACTTTTTCGTTCAGGATTTCCCAACTTTTACAAAGTGCAATTTATACCCGTTTGCACACGATGCGTCCATCATGACTAGTACCCACAATCCTGCTCATGTTTTATCTCGGTTACAAAATGTTTTACATCAGTGTGAGAAATGGCTTGCTAAATGGAGGTTAAAGGGTAACTGACACCAAAAATCACCTAATCAATTTTATTATTTTATAACATTATGGACCATCAACTAACTAATTCGACTTGTAAAATTTTTATAACTTAAGTAATTTTTTAAATATAATTTTTCAAACATCAGCTTTCAAAACTTATTTCGTTTTGAGCTTCGCCTCAATTCACTGCAAGCGTGACGTCACACAGGAGAATTGTCTTGTCTATCTAACAGAATAACTCATCATCATTTTTCTTTTTCGATCATTTTCTATCCTTAATTTTGGAAAATCCAAATAAAAAAATGAGATACACTTACATTGAAATGTTCCTTGTTGCACTAGCATTATTCCGGTTCAAATTTGCAACAAACTTAAATTTTAGTTTATTTTTCATTATTTGATTAATATGTGCTGGTTTCAGATGTTCAAGTAAAAGTTACAAGATTTAAAAAGTGAGCAATTTATACATGAACTGTGGCTTGGCCTCTCATCTTGTTTGTCATTTTCTACTTTTGTTTATATTTTATATCTTTCCCAATGTGTAACAATTATATATAAGGGGCACATATATATCGTCAAATCAATTCATATTTACATATTTAATCAACTGTCGATTGGTTTGTTAACATGCCTTATTACTGACTGATTAACAATTAGACTCGTCAAATTTTTTAGATTAATAATGTGTTTATAACTATCTCTTATGTATTTACTTGCTTGTAAGCATTTCGCTCTCCACTCGTACATGTTTCTCACACCCGTTTCAATTTCTCTTATGATCAGGATGAACCGGTGCCCATAAATATATCTAATCTATCTATCTATCTACAGTATATAAAGAAGGACCTTCGTAGGTGGATGGGTTTGTTTGTTTTTTATACAAATCTACAGTTTTGTTCCGATCCTGATGAAATTTTGCATACTTGACCTTCAAAGCCTGAGGAAGGTCACTATCTACCTCAGATTTCGATAAAATAATAATTGATAAAAAATCGATATTCATGGTTATGGCTACGCATATTAATGAGAAATATCTCATGACCAACACTGCAAGGCAAAGTTTGTACAACAATAGTTATCAACAATGGTGTCAACACGCAATTCACAAACAACACGAACCAACAATATATATCTCATGACCAACAATGCAAGGAAATGTTTCTGCAATATAGATAAGTTTTCAATTTGTAACAATGCATAGAATTCCTGTTATTCAGGCTTTTCTTAGAAAAGAGACTACTAAGTACTTAACAATTTCTTGAAAATCTTGTTCAATAATGATCAGTAATTGGAGATAATGGAGAATTAGCAGACTATTGAGAAAGAGTGAAAAGGCAACAGAGGAAGCACTACTTTAGCTCCGTGCTGTATTGAGCAAATGGTAAGCATGTAAATAGAAAAATCGGCGACTGTTAGGCTACACAAAGTGATGAATGGCCAAGTTTTGCTTCAAGACATCGAGAAAAGAGTGGAATTGCAACAACATCAAGTGTACATCTAAAGTAAGATTACGTGAGTAAGAAATTATTTAAACTAGCAGTGGCATCCATTGTGAGCCTTTGAAATTTTTATTTTCAAATTTTCATTAAGAATTTTTACTGTATTAATTCTAAGCGTTTTCATGTGTTTATTTTTAAGATATCGCAAAATTTAATCCAAAACAAAAAAGTACGAGCCACGCCGGGCTTATCACCTAGCTTATTTGGTAGCACATCAGATCCAAACATTTCATAAAAATACATTTTGACTATATTCTGTGGGAATGTGTATATTTTGGAAACTGAGATACTGATAATGCGATGATTGAACGTTCGTTTCCAAGAATTATTAATACTGAGCATAAAATGATGAGGCAGTGATAGAACATAAATAAGGCAGCGTCTATTGAAGAGGCAAAGGTAATCCGATCTATTCTTCTGTATGATATGCCTGCCTCCAATCTGCAAATCCGGATGGAAGGGCCTCCAAACCTTCCAAAACGTCACCATGTGGACCATTACCCAACTCGACAGAAGAATAACTAATACTTCCATTGCTGAAGATTTCGGTATACCTACCATTGGAAACCACGTCCAAGAGTCTTTGAAGAAGCTGCTTCCGAAAATTAAGGACCATTCTAATCCATTGTTTGCAAATATTCTGGATCACCGGCTTACCTTTAGAAGTACCATCACACATCATAGGCCTCGTCACATCCTGGACGTCAACTTCGACGACATCCAAAAGGCCATCTTTCCAACCTACTGGATCACCTAGCTCTTTTGTGTCCTAACATCAATCAATAATCAACCACCATAATCCTCGTAGGAAAGGACTCCTATTTATCCTCTGGATGACTTCTTTCCTAATTCAGTGTACTTCACTTGGCTATTACTTGGACGAGTATGGCAGTGGAAGCATGGATTGCGGACAATTCGTTTTTTGTTTTTTCCCTGCACTGTTCGATTGTCGGCACTCAAGTAGTTCTCTCATTGTCTTCGAGGTGCTCCTGGACTGCTGCAAGATGGTAGCAAGTACTTCCAGAATCAGGTTGTATTTATCCTATTTTCAGCGTTGTTGTAGTTAAAGAGTTTTTTATTTACGCTTAAAGTTTTACATTGCAATTATCCACATTAGTCATCAGCTGTCTGAAATTTGCATGTCTGCGATGATTTTTAATAGCGTTTAAACCCAAGCGAAGATAGTCATGACTTCATACGAATTATGTGTGATACTGCATTACGATTTCAGATTAAATCACACGGCATCCAACGCCTTTCGAAACATCAATAAGGTCTTCGGTGTAGGCACCATAAACGAACGTACTCTCCAACGTTCGTTCCTAAAATTCCGGGCGGGAGTGACGGACCTGGCAAATGAGCCACGCGGCAGACCGCCCAACGTGTTGAATGACGCTCATCTCAAGCGATCTGTGGAGAGGACAGTTAAAAACTGTTCGGGACCTTGCAGGGGTTCATGCTGTATCAGCATCGATTGTCAGAACTAACCTTAGGAACATCGGTAAGGTGAAAAAGCAGGACAAATGGGTCCCACATGAACAATTTGGTGGAACATCCATGGTGTAATGTATTACAGCTTCCTGCAGCAGGGGGAGACGATCACCGCTGCGACCTACTTTCGTGAACTGCATCCTATGCACAACAATCTACACATCTGCATCACAAAGGCGTCCTTCTGCTGCATGACAACGCGCATCCGCACGTTGCACGAACGACCGAGCAGGCGCTACAGGCTCTGGGTTACGAGGTGCTTCAACATCCCCCGTACTCTCTGGACCTCTCCCCTACCGACTACCATCTTTTCCAGAGCCTGTTTAATTTTCTCCGGAGGAAAACATTCCTAACCCAAGCAGACGTCGAAAACGCATTCCGGGAGTTTTTCGAGTCCCGTGACCATGGATTCTATCGGAGAGGGCTCGAGAAGCTGCCAAATCGTTGGCAACAATGTTTGGATTGCAATGGGGGTTATTTCGAACAGCCCGTGTGAAGGTGTCCTTTCTAGAGGGCCTTTAAAGATGACCTCTGCAATCCGACATTTGATATGCAACGATCTGACATTACATAACACTAATCTTACTATACAGGGTATCCAAAAAAGACCCCCTATTTTTAATGATATATTCAGATTGTACACAATATTCGAGAAATGATTTATTCTTGGTGTTTTTCAAATTGGTTGGTTGGTTGGTTGGTTGATTGATTGAAACTTTACGGCGTCAGCTAACCTAACCTAACCTAACCTAACCTAAAAGTATGACTATGTGGAGTTAAAATCGCAAATAGTTTTAAAACCAAACTTTTTCCTAGGGTTCTCCCCTAATAAGAAATATCGTGAATATTGTAAAAAAAAGAGAAGTCGGAGGGCGTGAGCTTGGGAGAGTAAGGAGAATAAGGGAGGCACTCTAGACGCAAGTCCTGGATAGTCACCACGGTCGCACGAGCCGTATGAGGTCGCGCGTTGTCATGCTGGTTGAGAAAGCCTGTTGAGAGGAGTTCGCGGCGCTTCGTGGGTTAGCAGGTTTCAAAATGTCAAGCACCAATTCACTGTCGGTGACACTCGTCACAGTCTTGCCCTTATCCATGTAATGTTCCACTAACAAGGTCAGCATCACCTTTCCTGCGGATGGCTGGCTGCGGAACTTTTTCGGCTTTGGTGATGTCGAGTGCCGCAATTCCATACAGGAGCGCTTGGTCTGTGGTTGGTAGTGTAGGACCCAGGACTCGTCTCCAGTCACAATCCACTCCAAAAACGTGTCACCTTCAAGTTCGTAGTGGCGCAGCAGCTCCTGGCAGGCACCTCCTTCATTTCAGGCGTCAGCCGACAAGGGACGCATCTTGTGGCCACTTCCAGTATATCAGTTCATCATGAACAATATGCTGAGCAGGCCATGACTGACCTTAATGCCATTGCAATGTCATCGTTGGTGACGCGTCTATCCTGCAGAATTATCTCCTCCGCCGCTGCAATCGCCTCGGCTGTCACAAGACGATGTGCCTGGCCTAGACTCGGCACATCCGCCGAACTTGTTGTGCCGCTGTTGAATTTCTTACACCATTTGTACATTTAATCACCATACTGTACCAACATGCGTCGATCTACTTCTATTCCTTCACTGTGTAGGAAACGGATCACTCCACGCTGCTCTTCTCTTGCATATTAACAGAGGGGACGCGATATTGGAAACGCCCGTATGGAGCCGCGGGACCAACGCCAATTGATGGCGGGAGAGTCCACGTGCATGCGTAACGGGTCTGGTCGCAATGGTATTTTGTTCTAACAAGTGATGAAGTTTATGAAAAAACACTCAAGAAACAGATGAAAAAAGAAGAAAAAAGAAGAAAAAAAAGAAAAGACTGCGAAGAAATTGCGAAAACTGCAAAGAAAAAAGAAGTTGCAAATAAAAAAAAGAAAGTTAAAAGGCCAAAATAATGAGAAAAATAGAATATCAAAATTTATTAATTTATTTATCAATTATAACAAATATTTTAATATTAGAAATTAATTAAATTTTTATCAATAAGTTTTATGTAAAAATAAAATGAACCTAAAAATTAAAGGTCTACATTTTGATAAATTAAAATGGTTTTATTCTTATAAAGTCATTAAAACCTTGCTTTCGTTGAAAATAAAAAGGTGGCGGCCGATTTTGAGACCCAGAAGGCCGAGAAAAAGACAACTGTGGCCGGCTTTTGGTCAATTTGCCTATAAGATTCAAAATGTTTCTCAAAATAAGTAAACATTTTTAAATTAAATGAAATAGTATATTATGTATTCATAAAATCATAAGGAATGCTTTAGATTGAAATCGGCAATAGAAAATAAAAATTAACATTTGAAACATTTATTTTACAAAACTTATGGCCGACTTTTGTTCAGTTTACCCTAAAGGTTTTCTTATCATTCATTACAGTTCATCAAGCTTAAAAGCTGTCATTTCTGATAAAGTTTCTATTAGTGTGTTTTAAAAGTGTTTTGTTCAGTTGTTGCTCTCTTTAATTCTCCAGTGCAAAGTATTATGGTTGGTTTGACCTAGTGAATAAATCCTTGGGTGATAGCAGTTTGTTTTTTATTTTATGTGCAACACTTGATGTCCATCGTCGTGGCAAAAAAAATACTTACCTTTACCAAAGCGTTGCGTTATATTTCTTAGGGTTATAAAAAATTTTTTTCTTTTTCTGTAGTGAATGTTACAGCGAATACTAACTAATTTAAGGGATGTGTTGAGCGGGCATTCGCAAAAATCTTTTGTTCTTAAGTTGGAGCAAACGTCAGTTTGCAATAACATCTGTAGAAGTGGAAACGCTGTGAGAAATCAGGAGAGATGTTTTATATTAGGTTCTAAAGACCGTATTCCATTCGTGACTGTAAATTTGGCCCCAGTGTTAACTATGGTATTATTTTCTTGCTTACGCGAATTCATAAGCACATGGAACAAGCCACCATAATGCGAAGTGTGGAGTAGTCCCCCCCTCGAGCATGCCAACGGGAGCAGACGAAAAATTTGTTGTGGTAGGGTCGCGAGAGGAAGTCGTCCCCTCCTCAACCCTCGTTATAGTAACGGAGAGAACGAGAGTTACCCTGATTTGACTGAAAGGATTCAGCGAAATTTGAGTTTAGGTTCGGAGGTGGACTTCGCGCCCGCGCCCGCGACCCCGCCCTTGTTCTGAAGGCTTATTACAAGGTGTGTTTAAGTTCTCCAAATTTGTTTCTGACAAAATACCTAACCCACAAAGTTGTAACTGCTGTTACTTCTCGACGTAATCACCGTCAAGTCGAACGCATTTTTCACGACGGCGGCGCCACGATTCCATGGCTGCTGAGAACTTCTTTAGGGGTATGTTTTGCCCACTGGTAAATAATCGCTGAAGCAACGGCAGCTCGGTTGAGAAATGAGCGGCCACGGAGAGTGACCTTCATGATTGGAAAAAGCCAGAAATCGCTAGGAGCCGGGTCTGGTGAGTATGGAGCAGGGGAAACCAAATCAAAGTTGTTATTTTGTCTTTCATCAGGACTGTCATTGCTTGTTGAAACACAATGTCGTTATCGTCATCCTTATGTTTTTGTCCACATGATCTTGGGTTTTTTTTTCTTCTAACTGTGATTCTGCCTAGAACAAATAAATGAAAATATTATTATTATATATTTATTGAACTACTTGGTTTTAGTTTCCAAATTCCACAGAGGACTGGCTGAAACTGACTGAAGAATTCAATGAACGTTGGAATTTTCCTCACTGCTTAGGGGGTATAGATGGCAAACATGTTGTAATGCAAGCTCCAGAAAATAGTGGAAGTCAATATTATACACTGAGTGAGCATATTATTATGACCACCTGAGATGTTTATGCAAATGCGCGCACGGACGTCGCCAGAATGTTGCTAACGGGCCAGACCAATATAAAAAGGGAAGCTGAGTGTCGTCGACAACAGTAGACGTGTTCCATTCTTCAACTATGGGTAAACGACGCGATTTAACAGCCTTCGAACGCGGGATGATTGTAGGTGCTCGGAGCTATGGAGCGAGTATCAGCGAAACAGCAGCATCCGTGCTGCTCAAGAGCACCCGTCGTTGAAGTATTTAAAGACTGGACGGTTAGCCGGAAGGCGGTTCTGAACGTTCGCGTTGTGGCCGCCCGCGGATGGTTAATGATCGGACAGAACGGAGACTGTTACGACTGGTAAGGAATAACAGAAGGGCAACTGTGCATCAAGTCACTGCTGACCTTAATCAGGGGACCTCCAAAACGGTCTCTGAATGCACTGTCCGCCGCATACTGCATCGCATGGGATACGGAAGCCGAAGTCCTGTCCGCACACGTTTGCTGTCAATCTTAAAATTGAGTCCCTCTTTCTTTTCTCAACTCCCTTGGGCACGAACTTGTGATAGACGAATTTATATGTAAGATTCGGTATTGGGTTAAGTGATGGTTTCTAATATCAATCGATGATTGGTTAATTAACAATTCCCCGATAGTAATCGGGTGGCGCAAATAATAAAACAAAATTATTAGACATGGCAATTAGGATGAAGTAAAACGGACCCTTAAATCAATTTTTTCTATTTCCAGCCTGTTCCTTCGTTAATATAAATTATAGTATAGTCTGAAAATTAAATTTTGCTAAAAACATTGAATTTTTGACTAAGGCGGCGATATCTTTTTGAAACATAAATTTTGCTTCCACAATTCATGTCATTTTTTTATTCTCAATCTACCAGAGAGCGATTTTATCAAATCTCGTTATTCCATGTTTTTTTTCATTCTCTTTATTTAAAACAGGAAAATAAACAGGCCATATCTTTTTGAAACGCACCTACTGATAAAGACTTTAAAACAGTGACCTGAGTAATAGTTGAAGCGCAGCAGGAATTCGACAGCAACGAGATAATCCGAAAGAAAGAGTTAGCGTTATAAAAAAAAATCTAAGATGAAGTACCTCGAGAAAATGCATGGAAGAAAGAACACTATCTACCTCCACTTTTATTAACGAATCTATACATTACTCCATATGCAGCAAATTCCCCCTGTGTTTTCATGCATTTTTCGATAGCCCATTTACCTTTCTATAGAAGATGTAGGAGATTACTTAAGGGCAAAATTTCAATTTTATGAACTCGCCCAGATCATGCGTCAAAGAGGAGCCTTAGCATTTTGTAAAGCATTACATCTCAGAGAGAGCATGGATGATGATGAAGACATTGCGCTTTTGAAATCACGAGAAATACTCGAAAATAATCAATCTCCGGCAGATGCACTTTGGCTGATTGGAACCAAAGAAGACTGTCGGAAATATAATTCTAAAATTCAAGAACAACTGATGATGTAATTACGTAGCCAGGGACAATTACACCAAATTTTATCATACAAAATATTTTTATGTATTAATCAATACTTTTTTTTAGGAAGGATTTCAGAGGCAGAAGAAACTGTGGTCCTTCAAGATTTTGCAAAAAGAATGAACCAACGACAAATGGATGACTTACCCATACGAGACTTTTTTGAAATTTGGAGGAAGATATTTTGTCACAATACACATCAACGTTATGAATGGTCTTGTTTAGTGGGACAACAGGAACTTTACTTAAATTCAATTACACAACCGCACGGAATATTAAAACTCCAAAGCGCGTGTATGATGGACTTTGATGAAGCTTCGACTAAAAAAGCAAAACGTGGAATGCAAACAGCCAATTTAGTGCAAAATAAACAGGACCTGTCGTCAACCTGGGTTCAGATTGAGCCTCTCAAGAGAAAGCTAAGCAGAGGATGGAACGGAATATCGAAATTGTGAGAAGTCAGTTATCCTTAACGGCTTGCAAGGCAATAACCATGCTCATAGCACAAGCTTTCACGTTCTGATCTATCGTTGTGTCGCCAAGCCGTTGGAAAGTGAAAATGCTCTGTTTAACACACTATAAACACTGGTTTTACTCCTCCACGACTATCCAAAGACGGCATTTGAAACGCATTGCTTGCGAGGAACACCATTAAGTTTTCCCTCTACTTTTTATAAGACAAGAACGAGAATCACCATAAATTATTCTCCTAGAACGTGAGGTTGTTAACAGCACATTTACAAGACATTTTTGTTGATTAGTACGCTATAGCAAGTTCATTACTGCCGTTTGTTGAGCCAAAAGTTCTGGAAACTGACAATACTAAAAGTCCTGGCTTTGTATTAAGCCATCAATGTGTGAACAAGAATAACAATTTAAAAACCCTGTATAAAGCCATTAATGCTAAACAATTTAAAAACGAAAAATCCCGTTTTGAAATACTGAAATACGTAGTTAAAACCATGACTTTAGTGGCTACTTATAAGTTCCCTGGATATCCCATCACATACTTTAAAAAAAAGGTCGGTAGAGATATTGCAGGGTTTTCCGTCAATCAGTCACTACAGTGTCTACAGTAAAGACTGTCACTCAGTCAGCCAAAAGGAGGACTTCTATAAAAGTGGCATCCAGCAAGTCGTCCATCGTTGGGAAAGGGGAGGGCCCTGGGAGGGGCAGTTGTGGAGAAGGTCTGATGCTATAACTGTGCAGCATCACCCCATAACTCAAGTCTTCCAGCTGATTGTAACGACATACGAGAGTGCATTTGATGGAAACTTTTATGGGCATTTGCTGCCAACAATTACTTAAATATTCCAAACATTTTGGTTATAATTTCTTACGTGGCAATAGGTACATATTGTTATGGAACGTCAGGGAGAATCGCCTTGGTTATCCTGAAGCTCTGATGAATGGCCAAGCTTGGGGAAAAAGAAAAGGTAAGATGGGTAATGAAAGGCAACATCGCAAGTGGAGGGATTCGAAAGTGAAAACAGTGGTATCCACCATTCATAAAGCCAATGAATGTAGAGTGGCTTTAAGAAAGTCGGAGATGGATGTAGACAAGATAGGTATGCAATTTCCTTGGTTAGTGACGATTATAATCGTCATAGGATGGTGTGTAGAGCAGTTAACAGAAAAATCTAACATACTCCACAAAATTATGAGATGTTGGAAGATGTTCCTCTACTCTATTGACATCTGTTTTGTCAAATATTTATACTATGAATATTATGAATACTTCTCCCTTGAGAATATTATGAATTAGCTGAATTTAATAGTCATTCAGAGCTCCGTCAGCTGAAGTTTCGAGAAGAACTCAGTATTGCTCTCATGAGATATGGAAAAGTTGAAATGCTAATAACACCCAAGGATGTGTACAAATTGTAAAATGCAATCAAGAATCATTTGGAAATTTGTAATGAATTTGAAACAGTGCACATGCTTGGGGGTCGTACCTGTATTAAACAGTACGTTTTTGTTAAATGCATAATAAATAATTCTTTTTTCACAACTAGATGCGCAGAAACATGCACCAAATGATGAGAGCTTAACGTTCTGAAACTGGAATCCATCAGTAGTTACACAACACCAACATCATTGAAGCTCTTTTTGTCGAATGAAAAGCAAAAATTATAAATACTGGCAAAGCTTTTCGAGAGCTCCTACTCCCATCTTCAGGCAATATCTAATGATTACCGCTTCATGACGAGAAATGAGGAACTGGGTTGAATAAAAACGAGAAATGTCACATAAAAGTTTGATGTAATGTCCGAATTGAAAATTTTGAAGTATAATTTAGAAGAAGGCCTAAAAAGTTCCTCAATTCATAATAGTATTCATAATAATATTTATTATGCATTCAGACGTAATAACACAATGTATTTAAAATTAATATTACTTTCGTAATATATATAAAATCGTTCTCAAAGTTAAAATGAAGGATTTTACTTGTCTTTCATGTTTATTTTATTAAAATAATATACTGATTTTATTTTTCTCTTTCAGATTATGCAAAACAATATCTGAACAGGCCTCAAAAATTTAAGTAAATCATTATTGTTCTTACGAGTTCATTAGGTGCATTAGAAAGAATGCTACTCATAAACAACGTAAGGAATATAGAGATAGCTTCGAGCATAAAAATAGATAGAGGGGGCAAAGCCTCTTGTTCCATGGCACCAGAATTAGGTCACATGACTTGGGGATATTTACACCTCTACACACAAATATGCCAAGCCCAACGTGTAATATGAAGGTTGTTGCTACAAGCATAAATAGAAGGTATAGTGTGTACTTCTCAAGGCATATTAGAGACCTTCGAGCATGAAAATAAAAAACTCATTAAAGGTAGCACATTGCTAAAGGTGTTGGACAACGGGAATATTATACATGTATATGAAGATTTGTAATTTATTAATGAGAAAATCTATACAGGTAACACTAGATTAATCATCCATTCAAAAGAAATCATTAACTTATGCAAGATAATTGAAATAGAAATTATAAATTTTAAAAATATTCTTTGTACTAAGCAGCTACATCAAAAAATTCTTTGTAGAGTACTATGATCTGTTACTGCTACAATTGATGAAATTAATAGAATCTTATGTAAATATAGAATTCGTTACGAATGTGCTAACAGGGAGTGTAAAAAAAAGCAGTGTATTAAAAAATATATATTCCATTCCAGCATCAGTAGGGTTCACATGCAAGAAGGTGAAGAAGTATTAGAAACGTTCTTATTAAGTTTGTTAATGGGTGAAAGATGAAGTAGGTGTGTCCAATTAAATTTCCTATTCTATTTTGTATATACCACCTCTAAACATTTTTATATCTTATTAGTAAAATATGTACTACTGAAAATCCTCATTCTTTAAAATAAAAAAAAAAGTCTAAGCGCATTAAGTTATTTACATTTAGATCCTTATAATATACAGGGTGTTCATAAAATGAGGGATAAGTACCTAGCATGATTCTTCACATCAAAGTAAATAAAAAGTTCC
>JAHWFO010070825.1:340109-357291 GCA_023313115.1 Rhysida immarginata | reverse complement strand
TAAATAAAAATAAAAAATTTCAATTTACATAAGACACATTAGTTTAAATTTTATTTTTCCAAAAACTGAATTTATACAACTTTAAAATACAATTTTGTTACATAAATTTTTTTTTTATTTTTTTTTTTACAATGTCAAAGGTTTAATCTTAAAAAAATAATAATGATTATTTAGTCATACCCAAGCTAACCCGTATTAACCATAAGTACTATTACTTTTGCCATTTACTTTTTTTTTTTTTTTTTTTTACTTTGACTTGAATATAAAAAACTCACTGGATGCCTTTTTTTTTTTTTATACTTCACCGCAATACCCATAAAGGTAACTCTTTGCTAAATTTCCCGAGATTGTGAATCGCTTTTGATTTGTGCATCTGTAGATTTTTTTTGTGGGTTTATTGTGTAGAGTTGCAGCTGTTTTGTTACGTACTAGATTGAAGTTCACAGGTACTTCGACCGAATTGAGTAAACCCTCTGTTTCACCCTTCACAAGGCCCTCAATCATTGCTGGTTTAAGGATTTCTGATGCACTTCTCGTTAACGTGACGCCTTTCACTTTTAGCTCGTGAGAACCATCCGAGAAGTGCAGGCAGTAATTCTTAGCCCCGGCAACAACCAGTTTCTCGATGTGCACATTTGATCCATGTTTTTGAGCAACTTCGTCAACCAGGTCTCCTAGATTATGGCCTCTCGGTAGTAAATTAACGTCTTTTGGTTCAAAGAAAATGGCCGAATCTGTGTCACAATAAAGGGCCCGCCTACCCAAAACTTTTAAAATATTATATAATTCTAACCGGCCATAGGCCGTTACAAATGAGGCGATAACTACATTTCCCTTTAAATGAGTGGTTGGATGAGTTGTTTTATACGCCATTAAGATAATGTCCTCGTTTACGATATCGAGATCTGTCACTTCAATCGAAGGGGTGTTAAAAAGTTTATAGTAAATTTACCTTATCAAAGCGTAAATTTACAGGATCATTTAAAGAGGGGGCCCGTATACAAATTCTCGCATGGTCATAGACTGGGTTGTTATTCCTTAATATATGCTCAAAAACCTGGTCAAAAATTAACATTAACACAGAGGGTACTTCTGTTATTGCAAGTCTTTTCATTCCTTGAAACGCCAATGCATATGTAGTTGTTTTAACTTTATATTTACGGGAATACGAGGAGCCACGTTCACGCAACGTATAAAAAGCTCCTAGGTCTGAGTTTACTGAATGCCCACTGTGATTAATATCTGGTATTGATAAGGGATGCTCCGCAGGCGTTGATTGAGTATTAGACTTGGTTATACCAACAAACGGTTTTGATAACCCGGTATTTGAGGCCTCAGGGGAGGGGTTTGATGTTGGGGTATTTACAGATTTCTTAGTACAACTAGCCTGTTGTGCTGACGAGGTCGTAGGTTTGTCTGCATTAAAATCTGTGTTGGTTAGAGCTGCAAACCCCTTATGCGGGCCAGTGGGTGTGGGTGTAACAGGCGTCACACCCCTACCTCTTTGATACTTTAGGGAAAGCTTACGCCTCTTCATACGCCAATCAGGCTGAGGTACGCACGTTCTTTTACGGCTTTGTGAACCCTCGGGACAATAGGTTAAAGACCTCTGTTCTGATGACCTTGGTTGGTTTGATGGTAAACAATTAAATGGAGTTTGAGATGGTTTTTTTATTGGTGAGCTTAGGTTACATGAACACATAGAGCTTTCATCAAACTCATCATCATTTGTCCGTGTCCCGAGACCCTGAACAGGCTGAGATTGTGGGTGATTTACCTGGTTCAAACAAAGGTTGAGCGGTTGACTCTGCGTTAAATTATAATTATACACACATAAATCTAAGGCTTGGCTTTGTGCTGCCTGTGTATGTACCTCAGACCCCGAATCAGTACTTAATTGATCACGTACACATAAATTTAATGGTATGTCATCCATTATGTTTAAATTTAAAAAAAAAAAAAAATACCCCAGTAAAAAGAAAGTAAAAATAACCTTTATTTAAAAACCCACGCCGTAAATAAACAAACCAAAGCTGATTTATGAACTAAAATGTAAATGGTACCATTTAAAAAAAATTCAAAAACACTGTATAGATATAGATAAAAAAAAAAAAAAAGTCAAATGTTATTTTTTTTTTATAAACCTAAATGTGATTTATTAAAACCTAAAATGTAAATGCAACCATTTAATTACAAGCAACATAGTAAAAAACTTGAAAGAAGCCATTTAATTTTTTTTTTTAAAGGGACCAATTTTAAAAATAAACTGTATTTAAAAACACCCTACTCAGTAAATAAACAAATCAAAGCTGATTCATGAACTAAAATGTAAATGGTACCATTTAAAAAAAATTCAAAAACAATGTGTAGATATAGGTGAAAAAAAAAAAAAGTCAAATGTTATTTTTTATAAACCTAAAATGTGATTTATTAAAACCCCAAAATGTAAATACAGCCATTTAATTACAAGCAATATAGTAAAAACTTGAAAGAAGCCATTTAAAAATTTTTTTTAAAGGAACCAATTTTTAAAAATAACCTGTATTTAAAACCACCCGCCAGTAAATAAACAAATCAAAGCTGCTTTATGAACTAAAATGTCAATGGTACCATTTAAAAAAATTTTATATAGTTAAAAAAGTTTTATAAATGAACCCAGAAAGACTACAGTTTGTAACAAATTAAATTACAGTTGTACGGCAGGTAAAAAACAAGGGGTATAAACGAAAGACTATATAACTCTCAGGTAAAGTTAATGAAAGAGATCTCTCGTTGCAAGTACCCCGATTTTTGTAAACAAAAATTCGTATCACACCCTTATGAAAGATACAATTCACTGTAATCTTAATATACTGGTTGATTTCAAAAACTTTTTAGCGTATAGCACAAATTGAGTCTGGTGGTATGTTGTTTTTCTCAAGTTTACAAATGGTAACTAACTCAGCAAAGTACAACAGTATTGGGCGAAATTCTACTGTTTTCATACAAATAGTATTAATCGTTCTTTTGTTCCTAGACAATGACAAAAAGTGTGTGCCATCCGACTGTTTTTAGAGCAGTGCAAAACTCAATTTTGTTGTAGTACGATGACTAGCCAGCTCGAGAAACTAAAAGGTATTGGGTAAAACAAAAAAAAAAACAAGCTTAAACAAGTGGCCAGAGAAAATTGAAACACACACACACACACACACACATTTTAACTTGTTAGGAGACAGCAACAACAACTCACATAATGACCTCAGGTCAGTACTTCTGAATTAGGAAAAAATGTTACTGACTATTGACATAGAGCTTCTTGTGATTAGATTTAAAAAAGTGTGGAAAATGTATACGCATCAATGCGAAAAACTTGTATTCCCAGTCATCCGCTTCATCGTTAATTAGATGAGATTTCACCATGAAGTCTGATGGTGTGACAAAAAGACGGCCCATTTTAACATATACGTTCGGTAATGGTTGAATTAGATGATAAGCTTTGCAAAATATATGATACGAGTCAGGTAAATCAACCTTTAATAAGGATTGTTGGATCTCGTAGGCAAAAGTTTCGAGACCTTCCATTTCACTCAAACCAGATAACGTATGACTCGTGATACCGCCACGGCCGTATTTTGTAACTGTTGTTTGATACTGGAAAAAAGAAACATAGGGACATCCATTATAGTAAGTGCTACTCGGCAATACGTATTCCAACAAACGTGTTGTAAGACAACGTCTGTTATTGAGTATTTTCACATAAAGCTTCACTTGAACATAAACAAAAACATTCTCACAAGTTTTTAATTCTGCAAGCACACAATCAAGTTTTGATTGAGCCGCCTTTCTACAATTTTCAACCAGTTTGTAATCAGGGCTCCGTTTAAAGAGGCTGTTATCCGTAAGATCTTTTAAGCCCTGCTTATAAAACCCGAAGCGTTTAATACATTTTTTCAATACGTTAACTCGTATAGCGTAGACATAGCGCTGGTGTTCAGTTTTGTCATTGTTGAACTAAAGAGAAAGAGAGGATACACACCATTCAGAGATTGAATACACGAATGCTGCGTTGAAATGTAAGTAAAAAATATTTACCAGTTTTGATGGATTTCGGCCAATCGCCTTGTCGGTACGTATATTATAAGTTGGGTCTGCGAATTCAGAACCGGAATCGTCCTCTATATCAGCGGGTTCATTCGTACACAATGGAGCAAACAGGTCATCCAGCGTCGGTTTATTGCCCTTGTTCCCTAAATGTTCTACAGCTGACTGTGTGTCTTCTACTATCGGTGCATGGGTTGACGGAGAAGGGCTACGATGACGCTTGATTGGTGTGACACATCGAGGTATGGGGCTTCCAGTAATTGTCGTATAATGGAATGGTTTACGGCGCTGAAACAATAAAAACATATCATTAGCCAATGTCATCACAAGTAAAAAATAAATAAATCCCTAGCTCCTATTCAACAAGAAGCTCTTAAACAACATGAAAGTGTTTTTATAAAACACGCAAAACATGTATATATATTTTTTTATAATCACCTGTGACACACGGATAAATTCCCCCGCTTGTACGGAGCCCTTAGAATTTGGAAAGGTGTCACTAAAAACCTCCGTAGAATCGCTGTTTACCTGAAAAGCGAAAAATACAAGTCCAGGAATCAAAAAAAAATTAATTAAGGTAAACCAATAAAAGAAACAACCCAAACGGCCGCAAATACGAGTAACCGATGTAGAGAAGAAGTTTATGAAATAAAAATGTTTCACAAACTTGTCCATTTATTCCAGATAGTAAATTATGACGTATATATTTCATGAAAATTGTTTAAAAGAAAAATAATTATACACGCCACAGTATCAATTTTATATACTGCATGACCAGCTGTTTTGCCCCCCTTTTTTAAAAGAAGAAATTAAAACATAAGAAATTCAAATGGTCAAAAATTCAGTAGCGGGAAATACGGCTGTACTATTTCAAGGTCTGAACACAAATTTATTCGTAATGAAAAAATAAAAATAACTTCAGATAATAAGGGGTACTTGATACAGAAATTTTTTTAAAAAATAATTTTATCGAATACTTTCGGGAACCATCGATAATTTTTATCGAATATTTTTGGGAAAAACATCGATAATTTTTTTTTATCGAATGTTTCCTACAAATCGCGTAGTATCACCGTTATCTTCCGTCGTTACTTTTATAGGCTTACCATCAACTTAAATAAAAATAATTAACAGGTCTAGTGATGAAAGAGAACGATAGCTTCCCGGTCTCAGGGAAAACACAGGTGAAATAGAGGTGTTTTGAAGATCTGGTGTATTCTGTGATGCCACTAGGTATAGGGAGATAGGCCGATAAACTATTTTAGCTTTTAGACAAAGAAAAAGCCCCACCGCCATGTTAAGAAAACGTGTAGGAAAAAAAAAAAAAAAAAAAAAAAAGCAACAATTTTCACTTACTTCTTATTATTACACAGGGTACTTGTCTCAAACGTTAGTTTTAGAGGGCGAATAGAAAACGCAAGGGTGGGACACAATGAAACAAAGCACGTACCCAGAAACTAAGAGATAAGAAAAACGAATTAACATTGTGGACGAACAACTTAAGCGCTGTTAATAGTAAATTGTAATAAAAACAATAACAAAATAAAAACACAAATAGTCACCTGTATTAATCAATAGAGTATCAGCCTCTCAAACAAATTAAAAATAGCTGAGGTAAGCTGTACAAAACAAAGAAACGATAGCGGTAATTAAACTCTCGTAAATTAAGAAGTGACTTAAGAAAAACGAATAGATTCATTTTGTAAGAAAATAAAAAATAAATATATATACTTACAGGGAATCGCTGAAGCTGAATGGTGTTGAAATCAAAGATTCAAAGAACGAAATCGTAAGGAAACAAAAAGACGAACTTAATGGCCGACTTTTTACAACGAGAAATGAACAAGGAATGAAAACATAACATGGCTGCTGACAATCAATGACAGAGGGTATTAATCAAAAATTAACCAATCACGACACAGAAGTCATATTCAAGGTGCATGAGGAAATACACCAATCATCAAATGCAAGACAAAGCATTTGAGACCTAAGGCAACATGTGACCTAGAAAACAGAAGTAGACAGCTGACGTGTCTACACAAAGACTTTTTACTATCCCTGAAGGAATGTGAAAAGGAGAGGCAGGCAGAGACAAGTAAAAACGAAACATTAAATGATTTTTTTTAAAGAAAACCATAAAAAAGGGCAAACAAAAACGAAAAAATTATTAGAAAATCAAACTGAAGTAAAAACATCAACAAAAAATAATAAAATACAAAGGAAAAACATAAAATTGAACGGGTTTACTTATGAAAAAACGTAAAACAGTGAACTGGATGACTTATGAAAAACGAAAACAAGAATACGTGTTTATTTATTTATTTATTTATTTATTTATTTATTTATTTATTTAGTACATTTATTAAAAAAAAAACGACAAGTATGTACATTCATTCAATTGGGTGAGAATACATAACATAGCAAAAGTCAAAAGTACAGGACTGCATTTTTAACATCGATGTCTATTGTACAGAATGAAAAACAAACGTTTTTTATTTTTTTTTAAAGATTTAATTTCATTTTTTTCTTGATTCCACTTTGATAGACAACACAATGTTTTTAAAAAAGACACCCCTTAAAAGAATAGCTTGAAAAACGTATATGGAAAAACGGACGTCTGTTGTTGTTATTTGTTTTTCGACTGGAAACAGCTGATGCGAATTCTAGTCTTCACAGCAAAAAGGTAAGAGGGAAATCAAACACAGAGATAGAACTAGAGATGCGAAAAACGTCCATTGGGGCATTTGTGTAAAATGTAAAAACAGGCCATGCGTAGCAAAATTATGCTGGAAACGCCATAGAGGCAGGAAAACCACTCTAAAAATATGCACTTTTAAGAGAATTCACTTATGAGAAATCTATCCAATGTACAGATTTCACAAACGTGAAATTTCGCACGCAACCAAAATCAGTAGAATGAAAATGTACCCAAACAACAAAAACGCCTTTAACAAAATCAAACGTACATCTCGGAAAAAAAACAAAAAAAAAACTTTTTGCTGCTTGGATGTACAATCAGACAAAAATAATTTTTATGTCTCCGTTAAAAAAAAAAATGTACGTATGGTTGAGGATTTAAGTAACAGAGGAATAAAACAGATGTATCAAAACATGACTGAAACGGAAAATTGAATCATTTATTAAACATCATTACAATGAAAAATTTGAGAGGTGGAACAAAAAAAGAAATTTATTAAAACGAAAATATATATAAATTTATGATTAAGATGTGTAGGAACAGAAAAAAAAAGGTTTGGAGAGGGGGGTCAGCGAGAGAGAGAGAGAGAGAGAGAGAGAGAGGTCAGCGAAGCCAAAGGTCAAAAGGTCATGGATAGAAACAACTTTGACCCCAAAAGAACCCTCTAGAAGTTTCTGAATTGATGTGGAAAAACCAAGTAAACGTCATCATCATAAACATAGCCTAACAGAAGGTTTGGTAGGGGTCACTGAGAGAGAGAGAGAGAGGTCAACGAAACCAAAGGTCAAAAGGTTACAGCAAGAAATAACTCTGACCCAAAAAGAACCCTCTAGAAGTTTCTGAAACGGGGTGGAAACCAAGTAAACTCCATCATCGCCATGACAACGTGACGTCAGTGGCTATCGCGGGAAACTTCGTATCTTTTAGACACACACAGAGAGATCTACCTGCCCAGCAACTATCCACACGCACGCACACGCACTGACGTCCAAGCTTTGAAAACAAGGAAGGAGCTTAGAAGTAGAAGGCAGAGAAATGGAATACGGACGCGAGACAAACCCGGCACAATATTGTAAGTTGAGAGATTCACACATTTTATTTATTTATTTTATTTATTTATTTTTATCTCATTAACGAAGTATATCTCTCTCTCTCTCTCTCTAGTACAAGGCGCTACCGTGACTGCCAATACATTTAAAACGGAGTGGTAAAATATATTATCACGAGTTAGCATTTTGCGGATTGTACGAGGTACGAAAACTCGATGAACGCACCAAAAGACAGTTGGATATATACGGCTATAGACTCAAGGCCCATTATTCTTTTTTATTGCCCGAAGAAAACGAGATAAAATTCAGTCAGTGTGATTGGGAACGACTCAGAGCCATCAATTACACATTACCAGGCCGGAAAAATATTTTTTCAGGCCATCTACCGTACTCTGCAATACCTGGGATCATAACCATTGGAAAAGCGTCACTACGCGTTTTTATGCTTACGGTGGACTCCATTGTCTCGTTTTGAGTCAATTACTCGGGGTGGAAGTGAGAAACGCAGAAAGATTATTACCATCCATGGCCGAAAATACATGGATGAATCCGATATTCCGTAACGGAGCCAATCGAGTACATTATGAAACACCGAGCGCCGCATATTCATTAGCTGTGATGATCGAGATTAAACATTTTACCGATGGTAAACCGAAAACATGCGAAAGGGGAACCGAAACAACCTTTACTCCCCCACCTGATGTAAGCAGTGACTCCGACGACTCCCGCGCTGGCTGTTATTGAAGATGGTGACGACGAACTCTTCGAGAGAATTGCAGAAGATGAAATCGACCTAGGACGAACGTGGAGAAACCCAAGCAAAGTACGAAAAGAAAATCAAACAAAAAAAAAATAAAAAAATTTGAATAAAGAGTGAAATTTGAAAAAAAGAAAGAATAAAAAGTAGGAAAAATAAAAAGAATAAAGAAACTTGTTTTCACAAGTCCCCACATGTAAACACTCTGTGTCATGCCCGTACAAGTAGGGGCGAAAAGACCACACACCCAAATTAAATGGCCAACGCCCTAATTAAAAGGCCAACACCCAAATTAAATGACCAACGCCCTAATTAAACGGCGAACACCCAAATTAAATGACCAACGCCCAAAAAAGGGGGGGAGGGGGGACGTAGATTGGCTGGAATAAACCACGCCCACCTCATTAATATTCACCTAAACAAGGACCTTATCTACTACTGATACGTGATGGACCATTTCGGTTTTGATATATGAATCAAGCACCTTTTCTTTATACAGAATCACATAGTTCCATCTAAAGTACAGAAAAAAGTTCAAATTTGTTTTGCAGTGTTATTATACTGTGAATCATGTAGTTAAAAGATAGCAGTGTGATAATAAAATATTTCCATTATCAGAATCCTTTTTATTGCTATTTATACAGAAATCCAATCCATTATTATTACAACAGTATTCTGCTTCATCTCCAAAGTTATCTTTATTTAATAGTGGTACACCTCCATTGACCCTCCCCTTTTGGGCACAATCCACTGGAATTTCATGAAACATGATACATAAAAAGAAAAGTCAGTACACCTATACCTCGTTATACGTACTGATTGGTTCCTAAAACTTGGTACGTAACTCGAATATCCGTATAACGAATACGTACTTTTCAGGGTCAGTAGAAAAGTCGAGGCAATGGAAAAACGTGAGACGTTTTATTATGTAGCTCTCATCAGAGGTCACTACTGTACTTTTTTAAAAATAAATTTCCGTGATAACGCTTTGACAATGCACATCAATGATTTTCGTGATAACGCTTTGAGAATGCACATCAATGATTTTGATACAAAATATACACAAAGTAAATTGAATCTGTTTCAGCGTTTTTTATGAAATAATACATCAAAGTTAGTATTTATTTTTTATAGTCTTTAGTTTATTATTTTTATTTCTTCATAAACATAATAATACACATGAAACAAAAATCGAAAATATATAGCCTAAATTAATTTATTAGAGTGGAAATAATGACGACGTACTTGACGAGATCATAGTGCTGGCGCTGATGATCAGTGTATTTCCACTCTACTCTTTATTTAATCTCGTGTGACGAAATATTGGGTACGTAAAACGAATTCGTGCCATAATTTGAAAAGTACGTAAATCGAAAAGTACGTACAACGAGCGTACGTATAACGAGGTATGGGTGTATCTTGAAATACATAAACAACAACATATTTCAAGTATGTGAACTCCTGAATTTTCTTCACTCATTTAACTTTCAGATGCTCTTCCTCAAAATGAAAGAACTTGGTACACCGCTATTAAAATAAGACCTTCACGTCAAAATGGATATTCAGTACAAGTCAAATTGCAAGGCATTCAAAGGACTATGTCAGTAGAAATGTGGGTGAAGGAAATGCAATAATGTGTTAATAATCCAGTTGGCTTTTTTTAAACAACAGCATTGTGAATCTACTATTCCTGGTCTCGGGAAAAATGATTTTCTTTAGATTATCATGATAGAAGGTCTGAAGTTCATGTTATCAAATTTTGGAGAAACAATTTGTATAGATTCTACTCACGGCATGAATTCGTATAATTTTAAACTTACAACAGTATTAAGTTTTGGATGAAAAAAGAGAGGAATTCCCCATTTTTTATCTTCAGCAATAAGCAAAGTGAATCTTTCGGATTGGATTCAGCATTATTAAAGAGAAATCCATGAATGCAGTGTTTTCATGAGTGATGAAACTGATGTTATTTTATAATGCATGAATAAAAGAAATGGGACTTCTTTGTATCTGGCATGTGATACAATCCTGACAGAGAAATTTGAAAAAGGTAAAGAATGTTCAGAAACTGAAATTAATGTATTTAATAGAAGGACAGACAAGACTCTTGTGCAGCTAGGAGTGCAATTAGATTCAAAACTATCCTTCAAAGCAAGAATTGAGGCACTCATTGTTGACATTAATAGATTGAGATACCTTTCTCCCAAATAAAAAAACTTATCCAGAAGTGAAATAATAATTGAATTTGGACTCCTTTTTTGGTCTTCCGCTAAGATTGCACTAGGCGCCCTGCCTTGGCAACAGGCCCAGCGGTTGTATGTGTGAGTCCGTGAAATTGAGCACACCATCATTTTAGTACCGCAGAATAACATTTAAAATTAATTTTAAAAAGTAAAAATAAACGATGTATGAATAAATATAATACGGGTGGCGTTATCTCTACCTAAATACTGAGGTGTTTCGGAAATACAATGTTCCCTCGCTACACTAAATAATTAAGCGAGCTTGTCTCAAAGAATTATACAAAGCTCTCATTGAAGAGAATAATCCCGTACCACAGATTGCAAAAGAATGGTTGATTGATTCCGGAGCCACGCGGACCACACAATAATTACTATTACTAAAAAAATTATTTTTTTTTTGTCCGCAAAAACGCATTGTTGCAGGAATTGTTGCATGAAAATGCCTATCGCGTGGTAAATTTCAATATTTAAAGTTTGTTATGCCTCGATGAAGAACGCTAACGAATCGGATTTAAAGGCAGAATAGATAGCGTAATAGAAATAATGTCGCACAGGTCGAAATCGATATTGATATTTTTATGTTGTTTTTAAAGATGTATTTAAATGTGCATTAAATGTAATTTCAATGTTTTTTGATAGTTATGAGTTTGGTTTGATGAATTTACACTGCAGAATTTGTAATGCAAGCATTTCGCATCTGAAGTTACTTTACGTGATACGCCATTCACTTCGTGTTGTCATAAGGGTAAAGTATATTTGCCGCCATTAACAAAAAATTTACTTTTAATGCACTGTATAAGGGATTCACTTCAAATGATCAAACCATAAAAGAGAAATCAAAGAATTATTTCAATAATATTCGTAGCTACAATACATCGTTTGCTATGGTCAGTTTTGAAGCTAAAATTTCAGATACAGTTTTGCGTGGAGTGTATCATTTTAAGATACACGATATTTTTTTTTTATGACATTGATATTGCTGTTAACTATAGCCTGCTTGAACAATCAAATCAATCGTGCTATAATAATATAATGCGTAGAATTTCTATTGAATTGGAGCGCATTAATTGTTTTGTGCGATCTTTACTGCAACGAAACATTATTGTGTAAGAGCTGAAAATGCATATAGAGAAATATGTATGCTTATTGCCGTTAACCAAAATTTAGACCTTCGATGATGGTACAATGATGCAACTCAAACTGATGTTGCTGTTATTTTTAGCACGTTGATAGTGAGCCACCATTCGAACGAAATATGGTTTATTTTTTAAAAAGCAATGGTATAGTCAAAAACAACTCAGTTTCAGATTCATCATTGGATCCATTAGTGTAACCGTTATTATTTCCTAATGGAGATACTGGGTGGCATGTTAATTTGTTTCAGAAGAGACCAAATACATCCACTGCGAGACAGCGCAGAAATAAAGTTACTGTGTTGCAATATGCATGCTATCGGCTAGCAAGTAGAGATGATTGTTGATATGTATGTATGTATTGAAGGTACAAGACTTCATTTCATAAGACAAAATCAGTCGGTTCTAAGGTCATAAGTGTATAGCAACTTAACTGATCATTTAGAATTGAACCCGAACGATAATATAAGTATTGGAAGAAGAAACTTTAGTTAATGGAACATGAATGAGTGTTAAATGTATACAAAATAATGCTAAGTATTGCGAAGTTTTAACTGCAATCGCAAGAAACAAACGAATTTTGATTCTGCGTATAAATTTAACTTATTCCAGTACTATTTTACCGTTTGAGTTTCAAAGAAAACTATTCCCAATTATTCCTGCATTTACAATTGCAATTAATAAATCACAGGGACAAACATTCGAAAAAGTTTGAATTTTATTAGGGCAACCAGTTTTTACGCATGGTCAGTTATATGTCGCATTAAGTAGAGTGCGAGCTTTCGATAGTTTGACATTTTATATTTTTCAAAATAGCGAACAGGTCTTGTATCAGCTGGAATCGGAACTCATAGTTTGAAAATAGCATGATGCTTCATGTTTTACTTGTAGATTTACTAATTTTGCACGTTTTTAATTAAAGTAACATATTTTTAGTAGAATTGCTGGTTTTATTTTCAGTCAGTGTTAGGTTTTGTTGTTATTATTATTATTAACTTGCTCTTTACATTTAAACAGCTGTCCACGCTATTCTGAAATCGTCGATCCAAAGTCAGTCTACGTAACGAAAAAGGAATCAATAAGAAATAAAGAATTAAAGATAAAAATGGAGTCCGATTTACAGGAGCTATTTGACTCGATCCTTCAATCGGGTAATATCTCTGAATTGTTTATTTTCACACCTGAATTCTGAGACATCCTGTATATAAGAAAAGAGACTGCTTTGGGAGATGGTTATGAAGATTGTTCACAAGGAACTAAGGTTGTAATGGAACTTATGAGACCATATTTGAACAAGGGTTATTGCGTGACTGCAGACAAGTTTTATGAGTCCTGAATTAGTAGATCTGCTTATCTTCTATCTATATATATAAAGAAGAATGTTTGTTTGTTTGTGGGTTTGTTTGTTTGTTTGTTTTTTATACAAATATACAGTTTTATTCCGATCTTGATAAAATTTCGCATACATGACCTTCAAAGCATGAGGAAGGTCACTGTTTACCTCATATTTCGAAAAAATAATAATTATCGATAAAAATCGATATTCATGGTTATGGCAGGGCATATTAATGAGAAATATCTCATGACCAACAATGCAAGACAAAGTTTTATCAACAATGGTATCAAAACGCAATTCACAAACACTCTGCACGGACCAACAATATATATCTCATGACCAACAATGCAAATAAAATTTGTGCAAGAATAGGTATCAACAATGGTGTCAACACGCAACGCGCCAACACTATGCAAGGATCAACAATATATGTCTCATGACCAACAATGCAAGGCAAAGTTTGTGCAATACAGAATTCAATGCATAGAATTCCTGTTATTCAGGCTTTTCTTAGAAAAGTGAATTCTTAGTACTTAACAACTTCTTGAAAATCTTTAAAAATGATCAGTAACTGGAGATAATGAGTTAGCAGACTATTGAGAAAGAGTGAAAGACGATAGAGGAAGCACTCATTTAGCTCCGTGCTGTATTGAGCAAATGGTAAGCAAGTAAATAGAAGAATCGGCGACCGCTAGACTACACAAAGTGATGAATAGCCAATTTTTGCTTCAAGACATCGAAAGAAAAAAGGGTATTGCAATAACATCAAGTGTACATCTAAAGTAAGATTACGTGAGTAACAAATTATTTAGACTAGAAGGCATCCTTGGAGAGATCCATCCATTGTGATCTTTTAAAAAAAAATTTTTCGGTAAATCAAGTCCCGGTATATCACCTAGAATGGATTTTTTCAGTGAAGAGGTAAATTCCTGTCTTTCGGATTTTTCTTAGAATGGATAGTCCCTTCGCTCTATATTGTAGTGATTGAGTTATTATTTAACCAATTTGGATGTTTGATTTAGCTTTTTGAGGTTGCTCTGTTTACCTACAAGCGTAATTATCCCGGGCAACGCCGGATCCTCTGCTAATTCAAAATAAAACCGATTGCTCTGGTACTGTACGAACTAAACGAAAAGGCATGCCCCTAGACATCTGTACTGAAAAACTGAAGTGTTGTTCCTTATCAGAAAGGAAAATGTAAGGTATTACGCTGGGGAGAAAAGAAAAAAGTTTGTCTTCTGAGTACTGTGCACAATCAGAAATGAAACAGGTGCAAGTGCAATCAGATGTAGTGAACAAACCTGTTGTTGTAGTTGATTACAATGATACAATGCGGGGGGGGGGGGTGATCGTGCTGATCAAAATGTTGGTTCCTATCAATCAAATACGAAAAGACAAAAGGTATATTACAAAAAATTATTTCAACACATAATGGATCAGGCAATTTTTAACAGCATTATCATTTACAAAAAATGCAGTGTCCGTGCAGCCCGCTCGCCAAATCGCCAGTGGCGACAGTTCAAGTAATCTGACGAATAAACAATCACATTTGGCGAACATACTTGGCTAATTCTCTTTACATGGAAAATTATTATCATTATTATCAACCTAAAAATCCGATTATCATGTGATTAAATTTTTTTTTTAATTTTAAATGCTTCATAATTTGTGGCCACTTCGCGAACTAATGGCGCTGCGAGATTGCTACATTTGTCAAATTGCTATATATTGACTCCAAAGCAATTGTTGTTACTTTAAGCAAATTGGGAAGCTCCATGCCTAGAACTGTCATGGCCGAAAGTGAGTGAAGATGATGAGATTCTAAAAGTTGGCTAAAAACATGAGATTTTGGCTTAAAGAAAATCTCTATTGGCTAAACCATTGGTGTTAAAAATTTCAAGTAGTGCACGGCCACTGAAAATGTGGTAGTGAACTAGATCATTTAGATTTCCGAGTGAAACTGTGTGAAAGAATGTTTGAAGAACATCACAAACCTGAAATGATACCAAAACGTGGGAGACCTAATTCAACTTTCAATCCCATACGACTTACTGCTCGACACTTCCCATCATTTATACCTCCCACCCCTAAAAAGCAAACCAACTAGAAGATGTATTGTGTGTTGCCAAAAAACAGTCAATGAGAAAAAAATACGAAAAGAAACAAGAGCGTGGTGCAAAGATTGTAGTGTTGCTATGTGCGCAAGTCCATGTTTTGAAATTTATCACACAAAGAAAAACTTCTAAAAATATAATGAAAATTGAATTTTACTACAGATTGCAACAAAATGAAAATTACTATACTTACTTTTGATTCATTATTTTATTATGTAAATGAATAAATAAATCTAAATTTTTTTAAAAATAGTAATTGAAAATTTTAAAAAGTCCTTTATTTGAATAATGTAATTATTTTAACGAGGAAAAATAAATATATGAAAACCAGAAAATTTTAATTTATTATCGGAAAACTATTAGGAATTGCTATGGAAAGGATGCCAAGAAGTAATGACAGGTAATGCTGAGAAGCCCATAATGGAAAGTATAGAAACAACACCTAGAAAGAAGGCCTCTTAACTGAAACGTCATATATTGTTACATCATCATAATTCGACCATTGTTAATCATATTTCTACCAATCATGAGCCCTAAATTTGGTCGACTTGTGATGATTTAACAATGCATGACTTTTCAGTTGTGAGGCTTTCTTTCAAGGAGGTGTTGATAAAAAGCAGTGGTATCGCCATCTATTGATACTAGTGGAATATATATTCTGTTGATAGAAGCTAAGCAAGGGTGTGGCCTAATGCATGTGATCTCAGCGGCTGATTTCAAAAAATTGTCCAAATTCGAGGACAGATTTACAAAATGAAAATATGCATTAGCTTTTTAATTGTTTTTACTGCCGATTTATGTGGGGAGACGAAAATTTCGGAATCTATTTGAAGATTTCGCATCGTCGCTTTTTCGCTGCAAAAGGCAATAATGTGAAAAATTACACTGAACGACCAATTTATTAGAGACACCTCTTACGGAAAATGGATCGCCCTCCCAGTGACAGCCAAACAATGGAACAGGCCGAAGCGGTGTATAGGATCACAAGTTGCAGTCAGCAGCAGAAGTGGAGTCAATATGGGTAAATCCAAGAATTTGACAGACTTTGAACGAGGCATGAACGTTGGAGCTCGATGGGCGCAATTGAGGATTTCGCAAACCGCGAACCTCCTCGGGTTTTCCCGTGCAACAGTGTCAAGGGTATTCCGAAACAGGGCCGTGGATGGACGAGGCCAACGGCGAGTGGCACGAATCATCCACAGCAACAGGACGGGAACAGCCCAACAAATTGCAGCGCAGTTCAATGAGGAATCACCCCAACCCATTTCGGAACACACAGTGCGGCGCACCTTGCACCGGGCTGGACTTAACAACAGGCGGCCAGTACGAGTACCATCTCTGTCACCACAAAATAGGAAAGCGTGCCTGCTATGGGCACACAGGCAACGCCACTGGACACTGGATGAGTGGAACAAGGTCGCCTGGTCCGACGAATCGCGGTTCCTGCTTCGGCATGTATTGCTTTAGATGACTTCAGGTTGGACGGTAATGTGGAAAGGCGTCGGATGGTTCTCTCTACTTCATCCCATAAATGCTCGATCGGGTTGAGATCGGGTGACCGAGCTGGCCACAGAAGCAGATGGAAGTTCGCGTCATGTTCCTCGAACCAGTCCAAGACCATTCGAGCACGGTGCATTGTGCTGCTGAAACTGTCCTTCAGCACCAGGGAACACAGTCAACATGAACGGGTGCACCTGATCGGCAACGATGTTCAGGTAGTGTGTTGCATTCAGGGTGTGTCTACGGGCATCAGAGGACCCAGTGTGTCGCAT
>JAHWFO010070825.1:290408-302666 GCA_023313115.1 Rhysida immarginata | reverse complement strand
GTAAGTCGTGAATGTCCGATTCTCACTCTGGCCATCACGACCTCTTCTCTTCGGAAAGAACTCCAACTAGATGCCCAATGTCCGATGGTGGGTTTCACTTCGTAAAGTTTGTTAACACCAACTGTATTCCATCTCTCCTGCCATGCACCCAGAAATTGCAGTGGGGATTCTACAAGTGTTCCTTTAGGGGATTCTACAAGTGTTCCTTTAATTGTTTTGAGCAGTGTAAAAGCATATATATTTTGGCTTTGTTGTGTGGAATATTATTATATCAGGATCAAAACTCACACGAATGGAATATGTTCTGTGAAAAAACAGAATCCTAAGATTGTGAAATACGAGGTGCATTCAAGTTCTAAGGCCTCCGATTTTTTTTCTCCGGATTGGAAAGAGATAGAAACATGCGCATTGTTTTAAAATGAGGCCGCGTTCATTGTCAATACATCCCAGAGATGGCAGCACCGTATGGCAGATGGAATTTTACCGCCAGCGGCGAGAATGAGAACTGTTTTAGATACTTAAAATGGCGACGTTTTCCTTACTTGAACAGCGTGCAATCATTCGTTTTCTGAATTTGCGTGGTGTGAAACCAATTGAAATTCATCGACAGTTGAAGGAGACATGTGGTGATGGAGTTATGGATGTGTCAAAAGTGCGTTCTTGGGTGCGACAGTTTAATGAAGGCAGAACATCGTGTGACAACAAACCGAAACAACCTCGGGCTCGCACAAGCCGGTCTGACGACATGATCGAGAAAGTGGAGAGAATTGTTTTGGGGGATCGCCGAATGACTGTTGAACAGATCGCCTCCACAGTTGGCATTTGTGTGGGTTCTGTGCACACAATCCTGCATGACGACCTGAAAATGCGAAAAATGTCATCCAGGTGGGTGCCACGAATGCTGACGGACGACCACAAGGCTGCCCGTGTGGCATGTTGCCAAGCAATGTTGATGAGCAACGACAGCATGAATGGGACTTTCTTTTCGTCGGTTGTGACAATGGATGAGACGTGGATACCATTTTTCAATCCAGAAACAAAGCGCCAGTCAGCTCAATGGAAGCACACAGATTCACCGCCACCAAAAAAATTTCGGGTAACTGCCAGTGCTGAAAAAATGATGGTGTCCATGTTCTGTGACAGCGAGGGCGTAATCCTTACCCATTGCGTTCCAAAGGGCACCACGGTAACAGGTGCATCCTACGAAAATGTTTTGAAGAACAAATTCCTTCCTGCACTGCAACAAAAACGTCCGGGAAGGGCTGCGCGTGTGCTGTTTCACCAAGACAACGCACCCGCACATCGAGCTAATGTTACGCAACAGTTTCTTCGTGATAACAACTTTCAAGTGATTCCTCATGCTCCCTACTCACCTGATCTGGCTCCTAGTGACTTTTGGCTTTTTCCAACAATGAAAGACACTCTCCGTGGCCGCACATTCACCAGCCGTGCTGCTATTGCCTCAGCGATTTTCCAGTGGTCAAAACAGACACCTAAAGAAGCCTTCGCCGCTGCCATGGAATCATGGCGTCAGCGTTGTGAAAAATGTGTACGTCTGCAGGGCGATTACGTCGAGAAGTAACGCCAGTTTCATCGATTTCGGGTGAGTAGTTAATTAGAAAAAAAATCGGAGGCCTTAGAACTTGAATGCACCTCGTAAGAGCACCGTTTATGAATAAAATGGCTTCAGTCTGCTAAGTCATTTACACATGGGAAAATATCTCTCTTAAAACCGAAATTCCAAAGAAAGCCTGGTCATACAGGGTGATTCAGTCAATTTCTGACCATTTCACTCGAATGACGTGCATTAGGGATAAACAATTGAAAGAATATGAGCGCCATATCGAATTTCTAAATAGTTGGAGTTTGTATTGTTGCAACGGCGCTGCATGAAACTCGTATTGTTGAAAAATGGCGCTCGCTTTATCAACAGAGCAGAAATGCAAGGTTGTCGAATGGTATTTCGAGACAAAATCACCTGTAACCGTGCAAAGAAAGTTCCGGAAGGAGTGTAAGTGTCGAGACGCACCAGGCAGGCAAGCAATCATGGATTTTGTCGAGCAATTTCGTGCCACTGGATGTGTTAAAGGCAAGAAAGAAGGCGGGAGCGAAGCTCGTGTTCGAACGGCCGAAGTTGTCGAAAATGTTAGCACAAGGTTGGTCGATTCCCCTACCAAAAAATCTGTTCGCCGCCTATCCACTGAAGAAGGGCTTTCGTATACCACGACGTGGCGAATTTTGAGAAAGCATTTACACCTGTTCCCGTAAAAGATCCATGTTTATCAGGAATTAACAGACACTGGAAGACAGAAGCGACAACAATTTGCGATGGAGTTTGGAGCACAAATGGAAGCCAATCAGGACATTGTGGCCTTCTTCCATCTGTCAGGTGATGTTAATAAACACAACGTTCGTTTTTGGGGTTCCCAGCACCCTCATGAGATCCATAAGTCACCTCTTCATCCACGAAAGGTTATGGCTTGGTGCGCGATTTCCAAAAGAGGCATCATTGGTCCGTTCTTTTTTGAGGGCACCTTAACGTCACAGGCTTACCTTAACATGTTGGAAACCTTCTTCATCCCCGAGCTGCGAAGGAGGCATATACCGCTTCGACATCAATGGTTTCAACAGGATGGGGCTAGGCCTCACACCTCTAATGAAGTGCTAGACTTTCTCAATCAGAAATTCGGACATCGTGTCATTTCAAACAGGTTTCCAGATCGATTCGGGGGTGGCTTACTTTGGCCCCCTACGAGTCCTGACCTAAACCCATGAGATTTTTATCTCTGGGGGTTCCTTAAAGACAGTGTGTTCACTACAGCACCAAGAACCCTAGACCAGCTGCGACAAAGCATCGTCGACTGCTACACCCTTGTGGATGCAGAAATCCTGGATAGAGTTATGAACAACTTCACCATTCGGCTGTGAGCAGTTCAAAACGTTCTTGGTGGCCACATTGAGCATATCATCAAGACTTTTCCACGGGAATAAAAACTCCGAACTGCCTAAAATATCATACTGAAATGCTAAGTTTGTAAACATTAATGGGTTTCATAAATCATAGTACTGAAATGGTCAGAAATTGACTGAATCACCCTGTACGTCACCATAAGGAAAATGAAATGCTTGCACGTGTGGAATATAATCGCCAGGGGAATATTCGCCACCGCTCGCGCCTACTTGAACCCCAACTCGTCTCAATAGTCACCACGAGGTGCGCATGGTAGTCAGGAAGTAGTCTCAAAAGTTCCTTCCTCTCCACTACGAGTAAACACTCGACACCCAGATCATTCTCCAGTTGTTTCCTGAGCTTGCTCTTCGACGCTAGTAAAAATCACGGCTGCTGATCTCTCGAGGGAAAATTTTCATTGGGAGTTTTTTTAGTGTCCGTTGTGCAACAAGATTTTTACGGATCAATTAAAAACAGAACACCATAGAGATCATTTCGATAAAGAAACTAAAGAAAATACATGTAAGTGGTGCAATTTTAAGCTAGGCGAACACGTAGCGATTTATTCAACGAAAACCCTTGATCTAGTCAACGGTGACCGTTTTGAAATTTGATCTTGATCTAGCCCCCCAAACTGTCAGCCCGAACAACGACTTCGTTTCATGGAATGCCCATTGGTTTGGTCACCCAGCAAAAGATTACCTCAAATTCTATACGCGAGAGAAAAGAGTTTCCTTGGTATGTTCTGAATGAACGGGTTGGCAGGAAACAACTGGCCGATTGCTTCCAAGGCACTATGAGACTCTTTAAAAACAATGACGTTTTTGTTTGAGATTGTCTCTAATTATATATTCACATTGATTGGAATATTTAGGTTCCAATTAACTAAGGTAAGGAAATAGTATTCAAAGTATTTACTAATCATCAGGTTTAATCATAAATAATTAATGTCAGAATATTTACATTTAAAAGACTAGTTGTTACTAAGCCTGATATGTTTTATTAAAACATTTTCTAAAAGAAACCCAAACACTTTAAGTTGGGATATGTAAGTTTTTTCAGTTAGTTTTCTGGATTAACGATATCTGTTAATTAGTTATGACCAGCCAGACATCTGGTGTCCCCTCTTCTTTGTGAGAAACAGGGTTGATGTCCATCTCCCTCTGCTCTATAGGCATTCACCAAGCGGGAAAGAACGCTCCCAAGTCGATTAGCATTCTTTGGGAGTTTGACACTTTTTAGGAAATCAGTCCAAAATTATACAAACGAACCGCTAGGGTTGAATCAACAGAGGGAAAATGAAGAACTAACCTCTGGAATGTGCGGGAGGAGGCCGTAATTGCTTCAAGCCAGTGACCCAAATGGTCCCAGGGACGTAAGATAGGAGACAGTTAGGCAGATGGGATGGAGGGGAAGGAGTCCCAAATGAACTCAGATTGACCCCCTCTGGTTTAGCATTTGAGGTCACAAGGTTGTCACGTGATTCTTGGACGCTTCCAGTCTTTTTTAACTATGCAAACCCGAGAAGAGAAATTCAGTTTATCCCCAAAGATGACACGTGCATCATCGACAGGCAAGCAGCTTTTTAATTAGTAACTCCGTCCGAGTTCTGCAGGCAGCTAAGTGGGCACTTGATCTTAGCAATCCGGAAATTCTTGCAAAAGCCATTGCAGTCTACCCAGCGTTTCTCCAGAATTTCGGCAGACATTCCAAATTGTTTTAGTTTTCATTTTTATAACTTTATCATGTCACATAGATTTCCCTTATGTTCGCTCAATTCCGAGGTCTTTTTAATGAGTTAGAAATTCCGCAGTGTCCCTATGTTAACAATGATTCCCCTTAAAGTACAAGTTTTCCAAAACCGGCTCATTCGCGTTATTCAGCAGTAAGAAACTGTTACAAAATAACGAAAATTCCCTTCTCAGACGGAAGCAAAATCCACAACGCAGACGCACGACCAACTGATACAGTGCAGATATGCTTTATTCCCTTTGGCCAAAAAAAAGCGTGTTCTTTTTGATATGTTTGAATTGATAGATAGACGGAATTAGTGTTTTATTGGGTTATTATCTTATTTGCCATAGTTTGTTGGTTCTTAGTTCGTATCCAAGAATCTGATTTTATGTTTTCTTTAATTACTCAACCCTTGATTAGAATAAATTGTTTTGTTATTGTTTGAATGAGCCCTGAAATCTTTAGTGGCACGAACCAGCGGAGAAATAATAAATGTGGGAGAGTTTAATATCCTTAATTAGTAATCAAAATTAATAGCGCAGACGGGAAAATGCCTAATTAGGCATTTAAATTAATATCCTAAACCGGACCTTACACTAAAGCCATATCAACTGCGACCAATTCAGTGCAGAATATGGAATACACGTCGGTCAAGCGATACGAATAAATTTTGTTTTCTAAAATAAATGCGCACCCAACACCGCCATCAGATTTGGAGCCATCTGTGTAAATTTTCGTATAATCATGATACCTTCTCTGGAGTTCACGAAAAGTAACACTCACTCACTTCTGTAATATACAGTATTCTGATTGTTAGCCTTTATTATGTTTAGATCTATCGTTGGCTGAGGGATGTTAAGTTTTTGCCCTTTATTATGTTTAGATTTGTCGTTGGTAGATGGTGGCAAGGGAGGAAGGCATAAATTGAACATTTCTGGATAAGTGAGAGCCATATAGGGTCAACAGCTTAGCTCTGCGGATTGACGTGAAGGTTCCGTTTGCCTCGACGTATAAAGTTTCAACGGGACTTGTTCTAAATACTCCAGTGACTATCCGAATGCCCAAATGATGGGCGACATGGAGCATTCGGAGCGTCGATTTTTTTCGCCCTAGAGTAAATGAACCAGCTTAGTCCAACTTGGAACGAATCAGTGAGTGGTAGAGCATGCTTCAATCAGCTCCCCAAGTCGTTCCAGCCAACATCTTTAACACATACATAGCTTGCAAGCACTTTGGTTTTAAATTCCTTATGTGAGGTACCTAGGTTAACTTTCTATCCAATGTTACACCTAGAAACTTGTGGCTTTCCACCACAGTTATAGGGATTCCTTTAGATATAATCTGGGATCTAAATGCAAACCTAGTAGGCGGCAATAAATGCATATCAACAGTCTTCGGTTGGCGAGAAATTGAATCCATTATTCTCATTCCATCCTTGCATTCTGTTCACCGCAAGCTATTGAAAAACCCCTGCAGTATACAGACAAGTCGTCAACAAATATAGAGTAAGAAATGGTGCCAGGAATGTCTCGACATGCGAGAATGAACAGTAATGGACTTAAGACACTAACCTGTGTAACTCCATTTTCCTGAGAAAAAACATGGGATAAGTTGGTACCCAAGCGGACGCGGAAACTCCTCTCCTGGAGAAAATTTCTTATATACATGGGCATACTGCTTCTTAGGCCTAACATATAAAGTTGTTTAAGAATTCCGCATTTTCACGTTGTACCGTACGCTTTTTCCAAGTCGAAGAATACTGCGACGAGATGTTGGTTTTGGATTTGGGCATTTCGTATTTCACTTTCTAGTCTTGCTAAATGATCGTAAGTCAATCTGTTCGTACGAAAGCCACACGGATATTTGGAAAGCAAGTCATTGATCTCAAGGTACCAGGACTGACGTAAGGATACCATTCGTTCCATTAGTTTGCAAATAGAACTAGTCAGAGCAATAGGTCGATAATTTTTTGTTTCTTTGGGATTCTTAATTTTAAAAGAGGGCTAACAATGGCCTCTCTCCAGTCGTTAGCAAATTCGTTTTTCACCCATATCCTGTTGTATATTTTTAAAAGATCGACTAGAGCGCGTTCTGGGAGGTGGATAAATAGCATATTGCTAATTCCATCTGCGCCAGGTGCTGAATTTTTCATTCTGTGGCGTGCGGACTTTAATTCCCATAACAAGAAGGGAGCGTTGTAATTTTCCTGATTACCTGAAAGGAAATTTAGAGTTTTGAACTCCTCCGTATATTTTATACGTCGGAATTTTGGGGAATAATGGCAGGAATCTGATATGTTTGCGAAGGATGCTCCTAAAATATTCGTTACATCCTTGGTATCAAAACCATCCTGATCATTGTGACTGACAACATGATACGGAAGAAATGTCTTGTCCTTGAGATTTTGCGTATTTTGTCCCAGACTGATTTTATTGGGGTGTTTTTATTAACAGAAGCCAGAAAGGGATTCCATGAGGCTTTTTTATTATATTTTATAACCAGTCGACTTTTTGCTTTCATTTTTTTATAATTTATTACATTTTCTGAGGTAGGTACTTTGGTAGATATTCGGAGGGCTCTCTTCCCCCCCCCCCCCCCACTGCCTTTCTGCAATCTTTATTCCACCACGTGACAGATATTTTATTTGGCAAACCTGTTATTAGTGGAATGGAATTCCTCGCTGCATTTCGGATGGCCTTAATTTTTAAAGCAATTGCTCTATGTTCCGTAAATGGATTCAAAACCTTTTCGCGGATAGGATTATTGTCTTCAATTTCTGGGAGAGAAAAGTGAGGTTCGACCCTCCAGGTGCTGTTCACAAGGTGTTATTATTTCTCTAATTACATAGTTAAATAATCGTGGCATACACTCACTCACTAAAAGTCATGGCACACCTGCCTAAAAACGTGCTGGGCCCCCTTTGGCCTGGATAACGGCAGCGACCCGTTGTGGAAGAGAGTCTACCAGTTCCCGGAACACATCCACAGGCACTGCAAGCCATGCCGCCTCCACGCCACTCCATAACGATGCTGCATTTACCAGATGTGTAGTTGACGACCTGACAGATCGTTCGATGACGTCCCACAAATGTTCAATGGGATTGCAATCTGGGGAACATGGAGGCCAAATCATTGTCGTGAAGTCGGTAGTATGTTCCTCCAGCCACTGCCGTGTCACAAGGGCCATGTGTGGAGGCGCATTATCTTGCTGGAAGATGCCTTCGCCCGCGGGGTAAAAATAAAGCTCTGGATCACTTAAATACGGCAATTACCTTCTCTAATGCTAGCAGATAATACTGGTTGTTGATTGGTTGGTTTGAGATCCCGTGAGTATTTTTCAGCCATTTTTGGCCAAGAGATTTATTCATTTAAAATTTTATTGATTGTCAGTTACATTTCCAGACGATAATAATGCGAAAATTTTGAAAATAAAATTCATTTCAGCCGAATTTTATAGCTGGCGCAAGAAATTGATTCGAGCCAATTGGGTCAAATATGTGGATTGCCGTTCTTTAGTAATCCAAAGCTTTAGGTAAAAATAGTTCATGAAGGGGTGCAGGTGGTCCCCAAGCAGATAGACTTAGAAGTAGCACGCAGAGTGGATGTCATATGCACCAATCGACCTATTGCACGCCACGAGAAAACACCCTAGACCAGTATGGAGCCTCCACCTGCCTGAGTGGTCCCCACCTGACAAGCGGGGTCCATGGCTTCGTGTGGCCTGCGCCAGACACGGACAGGGCTATCGGCTCGATACAACTGAAATCGTGACTCGTCGGACCAGGCAACCCTTCGCCAGTCCTCAGCGGTCCAATGTCGATGTTGGTTTGCCCAGACAAGGCGTTGCGAACAATGTGCAGCTGTCAAGAATGGCACCCATCGTGGCCTTCTGCTCCCAAAGCCTGCAGCTACCAAGTCTCGCCGAATTGCCGTCATGGACACAGTTTTGGTTGGTTGGTTGGTTAGAATTTTTGGGCGTCGGCTGCTATGACCATTTTGCGCCCGACAGAAAGTTTAAAAACTCACAGTTTATGGGCCCCAAAAGTTTTAAAAAAATAAAACATGAAAAACATTCATAAAAAAGTGAATGACAAAGATCGCTTGGTTTTGGTTTTATAATGGCCCCGTCAACGTCTAAGGTCATTAGCGCCCTATACGCTAAATAAAAATTCTAAAAGGATTAAAAACATTTAAAATCTGAGCATTAAAATGATGAGAATCGCTAAAAAGACACAGTCTGTTTGTATTAAGTTATGAGTAAAATATAAATAAAAAAATAAAATTATTTCTCAGATTAAAATCAAATGAATTTAAAGATAAGAGCTTTTTTAAAAAAATAAAAATATTCTTTAGATGAATGGAGAGTCATCTTTTAAAATTTTTGTTAACGAGTTCTGCAGACCCAATAGCTTTCTTAAATCTTTGTATAAGGGACATTCTATCAAAACATGTTTGACACAGTTTTGGGATGTCCCTGGTTGTACCGCATGGTGATTTGTCTCGTTGTCGCCCTTCAGTCAGCAGTTGCAAGCCGGGTGACCTGGCGAACAACTCTGGCATCAATGAGGCATGAGCGGCCCGTCCGCTGTCCAACATTGGTTGTAATCCCTCGTTGGGTGTTGACTACTTTCGATAGACCCTTGCGGTAAAATTGCAGGGTATTGGCTACATCTGATATTGAGGCACCCATCCGTCTGGCACCAACAATCAATGCGGATATTTCTCGGCGTGCTACCTTTTCTGCAGCTAGTTTTGGTGATATCAAGGAGTCCTGTGCATCTGAATTCCGAGAATGGAAGCAGCGGGATCTGTCTCCTTAATGAGGACAGGGAATCTGATTGGAGGGGTGTGCCATGAATTTGGTGATCGAGTGTGCATGCCCAAGGATATGCGGATGACATTGTCATCTACGTATATGGAATTGATAAATTTACCTTATCAGACCTGATGCAATCAGATTTGCATTAAGTTCAAATATGGTGCAATGAGCGAAATTTAAGGATTAATCCTTTGAAGACGAAAGGATTGTATATTTTATTTGTCTTAAAGAAATCATTCCTTATGAACGAACACTAAATTTATTTGGTGAAAAGATCATTGTAAAGAAGGAGGTCAAATACTTAAGGATCACCCTTGCTAGTAAATTAACCTGGAATCAACATCTTGATAAAATAATTAACCAATTTAAAGTGGCACTTTATCGATTTCGCCATGTCCTAGGCAAATCTTGGGATCTTACCCCTAAGATAATATACCTGCTACACAGCTATTAGACCAATATTAACGTACAGTACTATGCTGGGTTTGGTGGAATAAGATTGAGAAGTCTACCGTTAAGGCCTGCCTGGGTATCACGGGAGCTGTTTCAACCACACCAACTAGGGCTATGGAAGTCGCCAAGAAAAGTTGATATCGTCAGGGTAATCAAGGGCTATGGGTATGTTTCCCTGGGGTGAAATTTCATACCGTCATTAGCCCGACATCATGGACACTCTGGCCTGGGTGTTTACTGTGTTTACGACATCGTGGACACTTCCGACATCCCAAAACCCTTCGCTTTCGTCGACTGGGTCGTTGGGTCACGGTTTTCCAAGCGGAGATATTCCTAGTATTTACAATAAGTATAGATAAACTCTACCTTCGTAGGAAAATCTAAATACTTAGCGACAGCCAGGCAGCTCTTAGGGCCATTAAATCTTCCAAGATAACTTCTTAAATTACCTTGGAATGTCAAGTCCTGCAGATCCTGGCTCTCCATAATAACGTGCGTTACAATGGGTGTCAGGACATAAAGGTACAGTAGGGAAGGAGATATCTTAGTTAAACAAGGTGCCAAATCGGCACCTTTTGGTCCTAATCCTTTCTGCAGCATTTCTATGCAAACCGCAGTTAGTGAGATTAAATAAGTGGGAACATTCCACTGATCGGAGGCATGCTAGGCTCATGATCAAAAAAAATGTTCTTAGAGTCTAACAACTAGCATTCTAAAATTTAATAGGAATACTACGAGTTATTATGGGCTTTCTTACAGGTCATGATTTACTACGAAACATTTATATAGAATGGGGATCCTTCGGGAGGAGCCACTATGTTCAAAATGCAATTTAGTGGACGAAATGCCCATCACATTCTTTTTGGTTATGTCACTTTGGCACATAATCGTCACATCACGTCAAATTCTACTTTTCTGGAGGACATTCACCAACATCCAGTGGGCAATCTGATTCGCTTTCTTAGCGAGTCCGGCTTCCTGTAGGTTCTCTGGGATCATTGGGTTTTGGCCCAAAATTCCCTCGTAGGAATAGGTGCCTGGGTAGTCTCTGGTTCCTTTTATCCATTGATCCACCTACCCGCTCTTATAAGGTAATCTTTCTGTTGCGACACTTAAAAAAGCTAATTCCAAAGTTGTATTTAAAAAATGCTTATTTTGCCTTATTAAGTACCGAAAGGTGCTTTATGCTATCAGTGTGGGGAAACGTGTCTGTCTGTCTGTCTGTCTGTAACTCAAACTCCTCCGAGGCTATGAAAGATTTTCAAAATCTGTTTTCGTCAGTCGATGAATATGGTTCATGGCACGAACCAGTTACAAATATTATCTAAATCGGTTCATTGGCACGTGCACAAATGGTACCTCTATTTTCCCGCCTAGCAATTTTCTATGGGAAGATATATTGAGTAATATATCAAACAAATTGTAATGTCGAGATAGATGCGGTTATTAAGTACCGAAAGGTGCTTTATGCTATCAGTGTGGGGAAACGTGTCTGTCCGTCTGTCTGTCAGTCTGTCTGTAACTCAAACTCCTCCGAGACTATGAAAGATTTTCAAAATCTGTTTTCGTCAGTCGATGAGTATGGTTCATGGCACGAACCAATCACTAATATTATCTAAATCGGTTGATTGGCACGTGCATAAATGGTACTTCTTTTTTCCCGCCTAGCAATTTTCGATGGGAAGATAAATTGAGTAATAAATCAAACAAATTGTAAAGACGAGATAGATGCGGTTATTCATTACTATTTTGGTCAGTCGATGAATATGGTACATGGCATGAACAAATCACAAATATTATCTAAATCGGTTCAATAGCATGTGCACAAATGGTACCATCACGACCCCACCTAGCAATTTTCAATGGAGAGATATATTAAGTAATATGTCAAACAAATCGTAATGACGAGATACAAGCGAATATAAATTATAATTTCGGCCATTGATAAATATGGTTCAGGAAATGAACCATTTTGAAAATGGTTGTAATCGAAACATTGGCACGTGCACTAATGATACCCTTATGACACCCTCAAAAATTTTCAATGATAAGATATGTCATGTAATATATTAAACAAATTGGTATGATGTATCATAAATGAATATAACGTAAAATTAATGATAGTCCAAATTTGTTTCAAGGAACCTGGTTTAGTGGAACCATTCTGGTTTTGTGGAACCATTATGGTTCATTGGAACTTTCAATACCAAAATATGGCATGTAATATATCAAACGACTTAGAATGATGTGCCATGAATGAATATGACGTAAAATAAATGATCGTCCAAATTGGTTTCAAGGAA
>JAHWFO010070825.1:271724-290398 GCA_023313115.1 Rhysida immarginata | reverse complement strand
AAACTTTCAATACTAAAATATGGGATGTAATATATCAAACGACTTCGAATGAGGTGTCATGAATGAATATAACGTAAAATTAATGATATTCGAAATTGGTTTCAGGAAAACTGGATTTGAAACGATTATGGTCCATTGAAACTTTCAATGCTAAAATATGGCATGTAATATATCAAACGACTTGGAATGAGATGTCATGAATGAACATAACGTAAAATTAATGATAGTCGACATTGGTTCAAAGGTACGTGGTGTAATGGTATCTTTATGGCCCATTAGAAACTTACAATGTTAACATAGGGCTGTTTAAAAATATAGTTCCGTGAATGGTTTAGTTTAACCTTTCGGTACTTGGTTATGTCATTCCTTAATGGTTTATTTAATAACATAATCCTTTATGGTATTACTCTATGCGGCAATGGACAGGAGATTAAAAACATATTTTTACAAAAAAGGAAGTAAGAATTATATCTGGTTCACACTCTTTAGTTCACTGTAAACCTCCTTTTGTTAAAGAAGGTATACTTACTGTAACAAATTTATACGGAGCAGTAAATCCGCATTGTTGAGTTTCATTCGAAAACAGTAAATATAATGACAATATATCTCCGAAAATCGGACCTTACTGGGAAGGGTACATTACTGCTATAATTTCTACTATAATTCGCGCATGTAAAACACGAAATTTCTTTGTTTCAAAGAAAGGCATATCGACAGTGCTGAATGGAAAAGGAAAATACCGGAAGGGTTAATTCCAACTGGCCAGAAACAGCAAAATCTTCCGAGTTCCCACAAGCCGAACACCACAAGTCCTTCAAAGGTCAACCAACTTGTCCAGTGTGAAAATCCAACTACCCAATGAGGGATCGCAAACATTGCCGGAACTTCACAGACTACAGTAGTTAAATAATAAAAGATTGCCAACTGGAAAAGCGCCACAAGATTCGTCTTGATAAGATGCTGCCACGACGCGTCGCAGAAAAGAGAAACTGTTGGAGGCTCTGTGAGGGTTACCTCGCAACTGAACGATAGAAGTACGTTGTCACTTTTGATGAAGCCTCAACGATTGCAACAAAGCCTGGGCGATTTTCTACTGTCCACGTGCAAAGAAATCGTGTCAAAAGTGGTCCCTGGAATATAATTAAAGTTTTTCAAATAAATTTATGTTGATAACTTATAATGAATTATTTTACGTTGAAGAGTTTTATTTTATAAACAATCTCAAAAAAAATCTATCTTCAACAAAATGTCATTAATATAATAACCAAATAAATGTCAAAAACTGACAATTTCTATCGTAACAACACAATTTAACAATTTAAACTTTAAAATTGCAGATAGGTTTTTGATGATTGTGTGATACTCGTACGACGGCAAGCTCACAATCAGAAGAGTGGATAGGAAAGCTAAGGTTAACTTTCGCTCATATCATCAGCATGTTCTCAGTGCTATTTTCCACAAGGAAATCCCGCATTGTATAGAGAGGACAAAAGCAAAGTTTTGCTGCATCAAGACAAAAGCCCTAGCCATATGTCTAACTCGACCATTTAATTCATGTTGGATTAGGAAAATGAAACTGGAATTCACGTTATACTCTTTTATGGTATTCCTGTCAAGTCACAGATGCATTCCCGATCGATTTCTGTGGATTTGGATTATTGAAACGAGTCCTTGCTCGACGACGTCCAGCAACCATTCAGGGTCTCTAGCAACCTCCAAACAAGAATGGAATAACATCAGCCTCGCCGTTCTGCAGACGTCTCTTCTACAGTGGAAGATACGGTGCAGGACAATAATCCAAAACCAGGGTCACCACACATGATACGGACTGGTGGACATTTTGAGCAGCTTTTGTAAGCGTGGTTTTCACGTGTCTATAAACAAATTGATTTTATGTTGCGTTTTTTCATTTGCACGTTGCCGGACAATAGTAGATTTCCGACCCCGACCCCTAGCTACCATAACATAATGGGCCGGATGTTTCCCCGAATCTATCGCTTTCACCAATTCTCGCAGCTTATACCAGCAGACAATCGAATCGAACGTAAATAGCTTATTTTCACTGCAAATCTTGTTAATAGATCGATCACCATATGTGTTAAAGGCAGGCTCTTATAATATTATTATAAGCTACCTTCAACCTATTTTGCATAAATTTGTGAGGTGTTGCCCACACCGGTAATCCATAGGCAATTTTCGGTATTATCTTCGATTTAAGTATAATAATCATCTCTCTTCTCGTCAGAATACGACGGAGTTTCCTCACTAAATACCAAAGCTTATTTAGTTGGCTAATCAAATTCTCCCTAAGGGAAAAAAAGTTGAGTTGATTGTCAAGCGTTGCCCCCAAAAGTTTCGCTGTCGTCAAAACGGGATGCTTTCTGCTAACGACTAGGGTTGTCGTTTTATCTTTATTTATCGCCATTCCTCTTGCTTGAAACCATTCATGTAATATCTCCACGTCCATATTGATATGTCGGGCTATAACTGGGTCAAGGTGGCAATCGTAAGTTTTGACTAGGATGACATCGTCAACAAACGCCTTAATCTTAAACCTTAATGGCAACTTCTCTGATGGCGCTAATAGTGTCGTAAATAAGGTGTTACTGATCGAGGATCCCTGCGGTATTCCGCGGGTATACGGTTGACAAACAATATTATCCTCACTCCTGATGCAGTTGGTACGATTACTAAACAGGTCACTTACTAATGCTAACATTTTGCCAGCAATGCCATGGGCCCTTAATTCGGCACAAAGTTGCTCTCTAGACACGGTGTTAAAGGCCTTAGCAATACCCACCATGACTACAATAAAGTTTTATGCTGGTCCAACGCCTCAACCGCTTCCATCACAACAGATAAGATGAGGTCTTGCGAGGAAGTCCCAGGCCTTCCTCCATATTGGAAGTCCGGTAACTTTGACCACAGGTATTCATTCATAGGTTTAAAAATGGTGGTTTCAATGATCTTATATATGGAAGGGAGGATGGAGATGGCCTATAATTCTTGAAGTCACTACTATCGCCTGTTTTAAAAACTGGGCAGATCAACCCCTTTTTCAAAGACATAGGAAACTGGCCTTTATCCCATATTTCTGCAATAAGATGAGCAAGTAGAGCGTTGCCGCTCCGTCCCGAGTTCTTCAGCACCATGTAATTGAAGTAGTCATCCGCATTTCTTTTTAACTTAATGGATTTCATTACCCAGAAGATCTCCTGAACGAGGTTTGGGGGTAACTGGAAATTACATATATTGAAATTATATGAACGAGGTTTGGGGGTAACTGGAAATATAATGTTTATAGAGAGAATAATAACGGAATTGATAGACTGTAGTGTTTAAATTTATTTGTTTTATAAAAATTTAATGAAAAGAAAGGATTTAGAAAGGTTTAGAAAGAGGTTAGAAATGTATAGTTTACACAGTATGTTATTTTATGATTACTAGGTATTGAATTTGGAATAAAGTCCGAGTCAGTCATCATATTGCATGACGCTTTTTGTAGGAATTTTGGGTAATGTTTGGTGGCATGATCCTATCCACCAATCATCGGTTGGAGTGTCCTTTTGCACTTAGTTTTCCAGTTAGTGTTAAATACGAGGTAGTTAGGCGTTGGCAGGTAGGTTTCAGACTGTCGGTGAGAACAGACGTGAGTAGAAGGTTTTAGACTGTCGGCGAGGACAGATGTGAGAGTAGCAGAACTTAGAATGTTGACGAGGACAGATTGGTGTCAGCCTGTCATAGACTGGGACAGAGGAATAGTTTGTGTCGAGCAGGAGGCTCATGAATTTTAATAGAATTAATATTACTATTCAACAGTTAACTTATTTCTCATTAATAGAGATAGAAGAAGAAAATCGTTTATTTTATTGAAGAGACAGATATCAGAACGGAGGCGAAATACACAAGTAACAGCTAGATTGGGTAACACACGCCCTCTCAGATCTCATTCATTTCTCATTTCTCTCAGATTATTAGGAATTAATATTTGTCTAACGATTAATTTAACGAGTATTTTTCTTCTAATAATTTAATGATGTTCTATATGTTCGTTGTCTTTTCGCAACCTTGTAAATAAATTAATTATTGTTTACTCAGTTGTGTAATTCCTTCCTATCCCCTTACGTGAATAAGACTCGGGAGAAACACCACGGGCACGAACGTTTAGCCCATCTCATCTAAAACGAGTGGAAGGGTGTTCAGGGACTTTATTTGTGAACCACCACGTACAGCATTGTTTTAGTAAGGCCCTGGGTCGCCACACCTTTAATTGTGTGCAACGTTTGTGCAACTGCCTTCTTTAGAAACACCCTGTATAGTTTTCTTTTTCACTTTCGAAGTTTCTTTGTGGCGTACGCAGACGCAATTATGATGTATTCATGGCCTATTTTCTGGAACTTAGACTGGTAATGTGATTATAAACAAATACTTTAAAATTATATTGGGCTTAAACAGTGTATAATTTTAAATAATTTCTCTCAATTTCAACATGTAAGAGATTATACCCAAGGCTAATTGAAAAAAAAAGAATTATTAAGGAGGCGATTTTTATCAATAAATCTAGGAATACTCTGGCTAAAGCGTCTCATGACCTACACAGTGATTGGTCGATCATATGATGTTGGTTGGTATCGACTTCCTGTTCCTTTCTTCTGTTTTGTTTATTTTTTATTGTATCACTTCTCTCCGTTACTTCTGAAGATGACTACACACTCGAAAACGTTAAAGTTATTTTTATATAACATTGTTAATCGTTTGAATCTTCATCAATGTATGATTGGAATTCTTTTTTTGGACTCATTTTAAAATTAAAAATTGTTTTTTCATGAACATCGTATCATCACGGATCTCATTTCATCGTAGGATTTTAAAATTTATTATCAGAAATGCCTATCTGCATAAGGAGTAGTGGTTTTTTAATAAGGTGCGTCACATAAGTATAGGACCACCCATATTTTCCCTTGTCTGCGAGAAACAAAATAAAATAATTAAAACATTGTCACTGTATCAGATTCTCACAACTATTATTTATTGTTTCCAAAGAAAATAATGAAAAACAAACAACAACAAGAATAAGAATTTATAAAAATAGAAATTAAGCTGTCCCATAAGTATAGGACCAGCATTCTTAATGCCGTTTTTCGAGCAGAAAAATTAACAAAGCAGTGATTAATCAGTTAATAGATGACACTGGTGATTACCTAATAGGGTTGCCTCCACAAAAACTTTCAAGTGGCTGTAAACAAGCAACTTAAACACAATGCTTCGTAACACCACCTTGTCAGACTATGAAAGGGGTCAAATTGATGCTTTGAAAGCTTCTGGAGTGAATGCACGAGGTATAGGAAAGGCTATAAGTCGGTCACATAAAGCTGTACTTAATTATTTGAAAGCTGGTGCTCAGTATGGCCAGAAAAAGAGACCTGGGAGACCTCAAGAGACGACTAATCGACAAAAAAGGGCGATTATTAAAAAAAAAAGAAAGACCCCACAATATCTTTGCGTGTGGTGGCCAATTCTGAAGATGTTCCAGTATCAAAATCAACTGTGCAACGGATTGTGAAGCAGGCATCATCTCTTGTGTACACGAAAAGAAAACAGCAACCTGCACTCCAACTGCACCACAAGCAGAAACGGTTGGCCTTTGCCCAGTCAGTGATGTTCTGGATAGAAGATTGGAAGAGATGGGAGAAAAAATTCAATTTAGATGGGCTAGACGGCTGGCAATATTACTGGCAATGACATCAGGAGGTCAGAAGAAATGTATTTCATATGGCAACAGGGAGGAGGATCACTTATGGTCTGGATTGGCTTCGGATGGAAAGGTAGAACCAATTTAGCTATTGTTAGTGGAAGAATGAAGACTTCAGATTATCAAGATCTGCTTGATATTCATCTTTTACCGTGTGGGGAGAAGGTTGGAGGGACCAGATGGATTTCCAGCAAGATAATGCTCCAGTTCACCGTGCAAACAGCACATATGAGTGGTTTTTAGCAAACTGGGTGCAAATTATGGACTGGCCTGCCCTATCTCCAGATATCAATCCAGTGGAAAATGTATGGGGCGCTTTAGCCAGATCTGTTTACGCAGGTGGTAAACAGTACCGCAATATAGAAGAATTAAAGTATGCTGTGTTGAATGCCTGGGAAGAAATTAATTCAGATTATCTGCAAAACCTGGTCACAACTATGCCAAACCGAATTTTCAGAAATATTGAAACAAGGGATGATTTATTGGGCATTAAGTGATACTGGTCCTATACTTATGGGACAGCTTAATTTCTTTTTTTATAAATTCTCATTCTTGTTGTTGTTTGTTTTTCATTATTTTCTTTGGAAACAATAAATAATAGTTGTGAGAATCTGATACAGTGACAATGTTTTAATTATTTTATTTTGTTTCTTGCAGACAAGGGAAAATATGGGTGGTCCTGTACTTTTGCGACGCACCTTATTGACCTTCAAATTTTCTACAAAATATTTACTATGGACACTAAAGACTAAACATTGTAAGAGATTTTATCTTTTCAAGATAGGTTTTCTGTCTTTTAAAAAAAAAAATTTATGTCCACTTTTACTGTAGATAATTCATTACTCTGTGGGTCTTACACACCCCTTAAGTGAAGGGAGGGAAGGAAATTTCTTATAATAAATTTTTAAATTCATTCTTATTGTATTTTTTAAATATTATTATTTTTTTAGTTAACTTTTTGTAGATTGGGTATAATATCCTACATGTTGAAATTGAGAGAAAGTATTTAAAATTAATATGATTATAAATTTTAGGCCTTTGAAGGAGGGGTGGGCTGGAAAAACTTAATCCACTCTATGAACCATAACCGTTTGGTACGTAAGGTTTTGAGCAGTATGTATGTAATCTCCAAAAGATGCAGCATCTGGGACTTTTTGAAACTTGACGCAAGCAGAGAAACGAGAGATTCTCGATATTCGTCACCATGTACTGTGAAGAGAATCTATCAGTTTCAGATAACCAATCTGCTGCAAATAGAGTAGGAGTCTCACGAGGGTAATCTAGTCGGATTCCCCTAAGTTGGTAACCTAATTTTGGTAAAACATTCAAAGTTAAATTTTGTTTCAATATACAGGTAATCAGGCGCTAAAGCTTTGCTTTAATAGATTCAAGGTCTTTTTAATTTACTCAACAACTACTAGGAGAATCCTGGATAAAAATTCCTTAGTCAGTGAAATCAACTCGCCAAAGGACTGTAAAGGAAGAAAAGCGGTTACTGAAGAAAAAAGGAAGAAAGAAGCAGACAAAGTACTGGACCTTCCTCCCACATCACGGGTGTAGGTAAATATTTCGTCTGCAACCAACGGTTCTAGTCGTGCTGCCCGACCGACTGACTGACTGACTGACTGACTGCCCGACATTGTTCTCAATTCAAACGGCAACCGTCTGCCCGACATTTGTTCTGGTTTTTTTTTAAGCATATCGTTCCACCTTATAACCGATAATCGATATTACATCGATACATTTTGTACACTGTCTCTCGTATACTGTATTAGGTGTAAAAAAGCTACTAAAGATAAAATCTCGGGATATTTAGCGTAATAACAAACGAGAATGAAATCGACAAGAAGAATGTTTATACCCCGTCAACCTGCAACATGTGAAGAGTTGGTGATTTCCAATCAGTATACTTTGACTGAGACTGGTGATTTATTCCTATTGAGAGATGATGGAATGAAAAACAAAATACTGATTTTTGGAACTATCAAATTTGTGAAGTATATGTGTAGATCTGATGCCCTTTATATTGACGTAACTTTTTCAACAGTTCCAAGTATCTTTTACCAACTTTACACAATACACGGCAAATGCTACAACGTTGTGGTGCCGTTTGTATACATTCTATTGCCAGATAAAACGAGGGACACTTATGTGAGGATGTTCAGACTGCTGCAAGATATTTCTGCTCAGCACAATTTTATATATAACTCAACCAACATTACCATCGATTTTGAATCGGCTGTGATTCAAACAATTAGACAGCTCTTCCCATTTGCTGCCATACATGGATGTATGCTCCAATACACACAAGCCATCACGAAGTCAATCCAACAGCACGGTATGATTGTTTGTGTAGGGAAAACGTAGACGTGAAGCAAGCGATTCGGAGGGTAAAAGCATTGCCGTTTTTGCCTCTGCAAGCGATGGATGATGCTTGGATGATCATCATGGAAGACGCTCCCGAAATGCCTGAAGTGCGAGCATTCATGGATTATGTTGTGAATACCTGGGTAGATGAGAACTCCTTAATTCCCCGCGAAATGTGGAATCATTACGGCAACTTTGATGCCAGGACGACAAACCATGTGGAAGGATGGCACAACACTTTAAAACAAGCAACCGGGAAAACACATGCCAACATATTCGAATATATAGAAGTGCTGCAAGGTCAGCAAAGTGAAATGGAAAACGTGCGGATCTTGGCAAAAGCTGGAGCTCCTCCACCAAAGAAGAATAGCGCCTACCAAAAATTTAACGACAAGTTAGAGCGACTATCCAATGAATACGACACGGGAGTCCGAAATTTAAAGGAAGTTTTGGATGCCATAAAGTACCACAATGACTATTAATAAAAATCTATAGTTAATATAACGAGTTTCTTTTTTTGGTGAAAAGGAGATTAAAATAACGCTTCATTGACACTTTTAAAAGTGACTTTTTTAAATTGTTGCTTAATGTAGGACCAACGCCCATACAACAACCCGATATCATTTCGGCTAAGTGTCGATGTATCGATTAAGTATCGATGTATCGAGTACTTGGGAAAAACCCTTTTTAACTAGTGATCAGGTGAGTCGGGCAGCAGGTTCGCAATATTAATGAGTCGGACAGAAAGACAGTCGGGCAGTAGGACGGATACCCAACCAACTAATGTGTCGTGCACTAGTTTAATCATTCATTTCCAAAATATTAATTTGCAATCAATACTTTAAAAATAAATTTTTGTTACTGGCCGAATTGGTATTTTGTTATTTTGCAAATTTCTTTAGCAAAGGCCTTTATACGTTATTCTTATACATTTAATTGGGGCAGTTTACAAACAATGACTCTTGCACTGAGAGCTTTCATTATTACATCATTACAGCAATACTGAGGGGAGATTCTCTATATGGGGAAAAAAATAAATAAATACATGTATCTAATGCCACGCATAACACTTTCACGCCTTTCAGTCTAAATTATTACATCTTCAGCAGGCTAACAGTTTTTTCAAATAAGCCACAAGGAGCAACCAAAGTCGTAAGAATAAATAAAAATAAAATCTGCTTCTGATAAATTATTTTTTACTGATACATGGAAACAACAACACGAAGCTGAACAAAAAAAAATGAACCTCGCAGATTAGATCCAAACTGGATGTTCATCATGGTCAGACAGAAATATCCCAAATCAACCATTTTTAGATTATCAGCAGTTACAATTTTATGAAGACTATGTATAAAATCAATTAACATGAGAGTTGCAATATTTCATCATCACCACCATCTTGTAAAGTCCAGTATAATTAAACCATTTATCAGAAAGTACTGTAACTATGCACCAATGTTCCTGGCATTTGACGATGACAACATACATATACGCACTCTTCCAACTGAAAACTCTTTTCCTTATAATGAACCTATATTTATTTATAGCGATCCAGGCAGAAAATCATTTAGTGTCCTGTTATAAACCGAGTGCTGATACTCATCCATAATATAAAGAGTTCCTTCTGTTTACTCTTATTTATTCAAATAAGAGATAAAACTACCGGTAATCAGGGTCAAGATTTCCATTTCAGACATTTTTTCCTTGCTAGAAAATGCTTTTCTATACAAAAGAAATGCAAGAAACATTTATAATAAAAAAAGAACACTTGATGTGACAATATCAGGAGGAATTACAATATTTCTTGTAAGCCAGAAAAAGTATGTTACTCACATGTAAACTCTGAGACCAAAAATAGACAGATAGCATTAATTGAAAACATTAACAGGATTCGTACACTTCATCAAAGATAAAATTCCATGACTTTTCCAAAACTTTTCAAAGCAATTCAATACATTTTCCAAAACCATAATCTTTTATATTTTTAAGAATAATATACTTAAATAATTATTAAGAAAACATTAAATCTGTTCAAAAACACTTTTTCCAAAACTTAAGTCAGAAACCAGGTTTTCCATGACCCATACGAACCCTGATTAAGAAAATGAAGCTTTACCAAGAAAGTAAGGAGGACATCAAATTCTTGAACAGAACCGTATAAAAATTAAACTGTGTAAATTTATCAGATCTGAATTATTTCAACTGATAAGTAAACCAATCATGAGAAAGATCATTAACAGCAGCTTCCTATAGCCATGAAAGGTGCCACCTCTTAATGTAAAGAAGATGTACACACGCTTTTGCCCTGGAACCCCTTGAGCAGCAATCTTTAGGTTATCACAATACAATAGAATTGACTAGATAGATGCAAATTACCAATATCACCAGGCAGGCCATCAGGTAAACATTAATGACAGAATTATAGCCCAGTGAGTATTTACCAACCAAATTGGTCTTCAATATTCTTGCATCAAACTAGAAACTATGAAAAACCTGCAGGATGATGACCATTGTTAAAAATCAATATAGTTACGTATAAGCAATCAAACACACCAACAGAATTTCAAAAATAAAACCCAACTGAAATATTTACCATAATTCCAAATCAAATTATAGAAATTGCATAAAAGATATTTGCAAGTCTCCCTAACTTTTTTTCTCTGCACTTTCCTACTTCATAAAGGGGTTGCTAAAAATTGTAATAAGCAAACTTCTTTGGGGAAGATTTTAACTGAAATGTCCAGCAAAAACAACAATATACACTGGTATTAACATTAACGAACATCTTCCTTGGCAATTCAAATCATTTCATGATCTTTACTTCAAACCAAAAACTTTTCTTAATAAAGTAGCTGAATATGAATTAAGGCTTGACAAGGGTTTAGCCTTAATCAAGTTTAAAATTAGGTTTAAAAATTGAAAAACACAAATATAATAAAAAATGCTTTGAGTCTTGTATAATTCTTTGTTCAAATCTAAAAATTCAAAACTTTGCAAGCTTCAGCTACTCTATCCAACACAATTTTATCTTTTGGAATTCTTCATTAGAGCTTACTGCTTTTTACTAACCATCAAAATTTGAGATGATTTTTAAATTTACCAATAGCAGACATTTTAGAATGCATCAAGGGATGTATGAAATAAAACCAATCAATTTTTTTCATTACTTTAAGTTGTCCATCAAAATCGGTAGTACATAACATGATACCACAATAATACTGATCTTTGAAGTCAATTTCACAACACTTAGCCGAACACACCAAATCAGTTTTTTTATTTTCGGTTGAAATTGTGTGAAATTATTCTTGCAGCCAAGTTATGAGTACCAATTTCACTTCAAACACAAAATTGGTAATGGATGCATTTCACAAATATTCAAAACACACAAAACAGGCCTCAACTACTTATTATTATTCTAGTTGAAAAATTCTAGCTATTAGGACAAATAGCATGAGGTTTTGTTTACTGTTCAGTACATAGTTTAAGAGGATAGTCTGGAGATGTTGTTTGTGATGGATACATGTTGTCGAGTTGCACTTAAGTGTCTTAAGCTGAAAAGCATGGAATTGCAGGTCTTAAATGTATTGCACGTAACAGATTTTTGTAAGCCAAGTAGAAATGATAAATGGAGGTTGAATTAGGAGTTTTGTGTTTCTACAATTAGGCTCTTGGACAAGCTAGTTATAAATTTAATGGGCTGGATATGATATTATTAAAAGAGCTCTGGCCAATTCTTTATGTTAGAAAGTTCTTTGATGTATTTGAAAGTCAGCAAGTTTAATTTATTCCACATTTGCTTGATGGACAGATCTCTTTGAAAACTTAATACTGCATGAAAAACATTATAAGCAGCCTTCACTTTTTGATGAAAAAAAACCAGATAGGGAGCCCATAATTCGATTTTGGGATGACCTTTGATTTTAAGACTGTGATAAATCTTTTTCTTGTTAAAGTCTGCAGATCGTAGTCTATTGAGTTGGCAGATCATAATATCAATTTGAGGATCAAAATTAAATTTATTACAAAAGATGACCAACTACAAGAATTTTTTGTGTGGAATTATCATGTGGAATTCTATATTTGTGGCATTTTCCTGTGGTAGCAGCATATTAAGCATCTGATATTTACATTTGCATGTGATAATGAAAATTATCTTCAGCACACACTGTAATCAGGAAGTTTTCAAAGATACACAACAGGAATTCAAATAGGAAATGCAATAATGGTGTTGGACAACACTGGGAACTTTTGAGAATTTTATTTCTTAGAATTATAAATCAGTTATATATACACATTAGAACAAAGAATGTTATTGTTTTAATTAGATTTCCATTATTTTCTTCCAAGTTTTACGAGAGCAAAATCCAAACTGTATATGCATCCATGCAAATTTTACAAGTTAAACCATTCATAAGACTTTTATCTGATTTGTATTTTCAGAAGAACACATATTGATAAGAACGATTTCTTCAAGTAAACTGTCCTCAAGAAAAATCCTGTAGTTGACAATACTGAAGTTCTGGATGTGGTGATTGTGAATTGATATCTTCATGCTGAAGTTTCCAAATGAAAAACAATCTCTGGAATGTCAACTGTTGACTTAAATTGTTTTCAAGCTCTTCTAATGGTGAATGAGTTGCCTTTCAAAATGTAGATTTTCATTTGCTCAAAATTGCTGCCTACATCTAGATATGCATGGAAAATATCGTTTCAGGTATGTTGACATTTTCTTAGTAATGAAGGCGAGAAACGGCAATGATACAGCTTCATACAGCAGCTCCTGAGTTATCCTAAAATAATAGATTACAAATCAGTTAGAATTTAAGTTATAATTTTTATCATTTGAAGGGGTAAAGAGTTATTTACATCCCTTCTATAAAATTAACTATAAAACTATATATTAAATCAATGGTCTTCAGACATCAATAAAGACAAACATATTATTGTAATATATCATACTCTTATTTTTCCAATCGAAAGAGGGCTTACAAGAGAAATAGGCAAGCTGAAACAGTCCTCTCTCTCTCTCTCTCTCTCTCTCTCACATACGTATACACACACACACACCAAAAAATATTTAAAGAAACCTAAAAAACCCATTTAAAGAACCTAAAGCAGTCTAAAGGACATTAAAAATTTTTGTAAATATCTAAAACCTTTTTTGGAGACAAGAGCAGTAGAAATCTAACAGTTAAATTTTTATCACAGGGCTCAGTTTTCCTATTTTTCTAAATCTATAATACCGCAACCTATTTTTTGTCATACATTTTTACCCATTTTTTTACCTATTGGCTGGAAAGGCCCTATGCTCTAGATGTGTACAACATATTTTGTTTGTGTATATGTTCCCGTTAACACAGGTATTAAAGCATTTCAAAAACGGTGGCATTAAGGAACAGGTTGTTCGCCTTATTTTCAACGCATCTAGCATTGCCATTTTTATTGGGTTTTTTCCTCTAAATATCAAATACATGTATCAAATTAATTTAAGTCATTTGTTGATGTTCATTTAAAAGCATTTTAATTGTCGATTCATCGATGTTCATTTGAAAAACATTGCTTGCACGTAATTTTTGAAATTGAGAATCGTTGTATTCATTTCAAATTGCTTTGTGAAAAATTTGCTGCTTTCAATTTGGTAAGTTAATTATTTTTTTTTTGTTCCCCATTTAAATGGCATTCACTCTAAATGTAATTTCAAATATAGCTCAAATGAAATTTTTTATTATTTAAAAGGTAATTTAAATGCCTCGAAGTAAACTGCCAAGACGGAGGGAGAGACGCAGAGATAGGGAGGGACAATTTAGACGCTGACTAAGCATAAATGACAATAATAATTCGATATAGGCCTATATATTAAAAGATACTATAGATGTGCTTTTAATATTATTCTGAGAAATTTTCAAAGTTATCATTACAGTGAACTGAATTTCGAGTGTCAGAAACATCATGCAATGCTTCGGAAGTAGCTAATAAAGATCGCCATATGTTCACTTTGAGTTGTCATAAAGGCAAAGTTACTTTAGATGCTTTGATTTTAAATTGATTTTTTAAAGACCTTTATGATGGTCTAAATTAGAATGATTGGAAATTGGGAATGACATTACTAACGATTGTAAAAATAAAATCATTCATTGCCAAATTAATTTGAAAAAAATTCCCTTTGATTTCTTGAATAAATTAAAACAAAAAACATACATTCTTTGCTCTTCTGTTTTGTCTCAAGAAATGTTTATATAATACACGTAGATCTAATATACACAGATGTCTGTAATGTACATAAACATACTCTCAATAACAGTTCAATGCTTTCAACTTGAAATAGTAATTTGGATAATTATTAACTGTTGTCTGTTTTTCATTATTCAAAGTTTATTAATAAGCAAAATTAAAGCTATGAGGGCAGTCCGATAATAAAGGTACAGGGGGACAGGCATATGAGATCTGCGCACGCAGCTACGACATCACATGCATACATAATGAGGATATGTCAGTAGTGGTTACCACTGAAACGGTTCGTTCGTTGAGTCAATACCTGGCATACAGCAAGTTGACAAAATGACTGATGTTATCGACTAATATGTCAAAGTCGAAGTTCAAGGAGTAATCAGATTTCTCCAAGCTGAAGGAGTAAATCATAGCAAAATTCATTGCAGGTTGGTTAAAGTTTATAGACAGAACATTTTAAGCCGAAAAGAAGTTAGTGTATGGTGTAAGAAATTTAAAGAAGGGAGGACAGAACTGGGTGATGATCCAGAGCGCCTTAGAGACAGACAGAGAACCTCGCACACGGCCGAAAATTGTTAGATTGTTGACGGTCCATCTGATTTCCACCTTTCGGTCCTCTAAAGAAATTCTTCTCTAGCAAACGATTCCCTAACCAAGAAGCACTGCAAGCTGAAGTTCAACAATATCTCATTAATATGGGACAAGAAACGTACCGTGAAGGAATGTTTAAACTGGTGAAGCGCTGGGACAAATGCTTAAAGGTTCACGGCGACTATTTTGAAAACTGAACAAACCTTTGTAGTATACATGATATTTGTGTCAACATTTGTTTCTTTGAATACGCTCTGGATTATTTGACCTGTGCCTTTATTAGCAGACTGCCCTCGTACAACAATAACGTATTTTTTTCTCTCAGAAATGTGATCGAATTTTGATCAATGGGCAGTGATGCCGCTAGGCAAAAACAGCATGGCGTAACGCCATGCTGCCCCTTGCCCCTCAGCCCACCCACGCTGTCCCTCGGCCCTGCACAAACGCAAGAAACTGAAACCAATAATGCTAACAATGTGCGGCTTAAGTATTCATTGGAGCTTATCATTGTGGCATGAGTGATTTAAAGCCTAAACATTTTAATTAAACTGCTACGTACATTCATTTAAAATATTAACTTACTGCCGTGACGAGCTGTTTATCGCGTTACTTCTTGTGCTTTTTTTATCCTGCACATTGACAAGTCCAGCCTTTTGTATTCGTGTGTGGTGGTTTCCTGTGGTCAGAGTATTCCTCAATAAGCTTTCATGTTTAAATTAGCATTAATAAAATGTTGAGGGACAATACAGATCAACTGCATAAAGTATAAAGTTTAAAAATCTTAATGCAATCATTATTTGCAATTTTATCCTGCAAAAATAGTGCATAAATTGTTGAAAAATATACTTTAAAAACTGTTGAGGACTGTACCTCAAGTCGATGTCTTTTCGCGGCATCACAAAGTAAGGAAGAGATTAGAAAGCCTTAACGTGCCCTAATCTCAAACAGATTCCGAAGTTAGCATTATGCTTTAAAAATATAAATGTAGGTCACTGAAATGCCCATGTACTTTTATTAAGTGATGTACTTTTAGGTGATGGAAAAGTGGATGGGAAATTGAGAAAAAAAGCAAATTAATGCAATGTATATTGTTTAAACTGCATGATATCATATATATTGTAGCGTCCCTATTCTTGATCGGGAGTACAGATCAATCCGGTGACTCGCAATTCTATTAAATAAGATCTTTAGTTCGTAATGGGAAATAAGTATCAGACGTACCGTATTTATTCTACTATAACGCGAATTTTTTTGGCCTAAAAAAAGCATCTAAATTTGCTGGGTCGCGTTATACTAGAGGATAAAAATCAGCCCTCCGACGACTGCGGCCGATCGTCGATAATACCAACATCGATAATAATTTCTCCCAAACATTGATACTTCTAAATAGGCCTACTTCCAAACTGCCTCGAACCAAAGCCTACAAGAAAGCTTATGTAGTGAAAATATTAAACTGAATAAAGATTACTTGTCTTTTTATTATGAAAATTGATGTACTGTTGTGTTTTTTTGTCGACGTGCGAGTGAGAAAGCTTTCCCTATCAATGTAGGGCTATAAACTTCCAAACTGCCTCGAAGTTGAAGCAGTTGCTTTTGTCAAAGTCGCTTTCTGTGCTGATGACATTCAGACGAATTTGCCGTGTATTATACATTAATTACATTGCATATAATGTCCAGTTCATTATACACTATATTAATTCACTTTTTATTCGAATTACTCGTCGCCAACATCTAACAACATCGATAATAACTTCTCCCAAACATCGAAACTTCTAATTAGGCCTACTTCCAAACTGCCTTGAGGCAGTTGCTTTTGTCGAAGTTGCTTTCTGTTGCTTGATTATGGGGCAAATGTTCCAAAATTAAATTGAATTTTGGTGTAAAAATGCATGTAACTGAACTTTTAATTTCCTCCATTAAAATCATTTGGGTTACAAAAGGCATGATATGCTGATTCATTCCATAAAAACATGTAAAAAAAGAACTCTTCAGCCAATGGACATTGCCACCCCCACCCAATATACCACTTTGTGTTGATTGGTTAGTTTTGATTGACAATAGCACTGCAAGCACTATATAAACTCTGGCAATGTGAGTGTAAATCAGTACAACCTATTCATCCAGTTCATCAATACTTTTAGATTCGATCTCCAGCATATTTATTTAGTGATTCTTCAACCTGTATAACTTTGTATATTTTATTTCTCGCGAGGAGTCAAAAATGGGGGTCGCGTTATACAAGAGGATAGGATTTTTGCCGATTTTTTGGGCCGAAAAAGTGGAGTCGCATTATATAAGAAGTCGCATTATAGTAGAATAAATACGGTTGGTCCCTCCTAAAGACCTGTGAAGGATAACGTTTATTCTCAAGAGATTAATTCTAAAACAATAATTAAATAGATCAGACACCTCACAGGTGTTGAGGTCAAACAAAAGAAAAAAAGTCAACAAGCAATTAATTAAAATAACAAGTAAATAAAAGTATATTCTATTGTCTTTCACTAAAATATTGAGATCAACTTCGTCTTGAAAACATAAGAAGTAAATGTCTGTAAAAATTTATATCGCACAAATAAATTCTCTTAAACAAAATTTGAGTCTGAATTATTCTTTTTGTCGTTATCGGGAAACGGTTGGTTTTTTTTTCGATCATATCAGTTTCTCCTAAAATCACATCTGGTAAGTATTTTTCTTTAAACTTAAATTTTAGTCGTAATAAATTAATTGATGTTTACTACACTCTCAAGGGATTATCTATGAGTCTATCATCTTAATATTAACGTCAACGGTTTTCTTATTTTAGTTTGTCTTTATCTTTTCTAGTCCTGGATTGAAGTGATTACTCTAGGTAAGTCTCATTAATTGTCTTATGTCTTAGGTATGTCTTTCTCCTTATTCTACTTCTTTCTTAATTTTTCCTTATTAATCTTTTTATTATTATTTCCTTCTTTTTTCTTTTCGCTTTAGGTCTAAAATCTACATAGAGTTTGTCAACAAGAAATTAAGGGGTCCGTCTGGGGCTACAATTGTTATACAGTGTCACCACTTGAAGAAATTGTCCTCGTCGGGGATGGAAAAGACTTGGACTGAGTGAGGTGGAAGGGTCGAAAACTAAATCTAAACTTAATATCGGTTGGTTAAGCCAATCATTGGCATGGCATGTTTCAGGCACATGACGTATCCAGTCGATCAGGAAAGAATCGCTGATTAGTCCTCTGTCCAAATTCATAATGACTCAGCTTTCCTTTTCTGCATAATGACACTTTCATAGGTGTCAAGAAAGTTTTCTCTAACTGGGTTAATTTTAGATTGGAAAATTGGAGATTGTATCCAGAGTCAATAAAAAGTTTGGCCCGAATGGAACAATGCACCGCTACGCACGTTCTCACCATTATTAAATTGAGTGTAATTATACCGAAGACACAGTTTAAAACATAAAATTTTAGTAAAACACAAGCAAACTTGCCACTTTTCTAATGCCTTAAAGATGGCTTTTTGCCCTGCACATATAGCGCCCTCTGTCCACGGTTTTCAGAAACTGGTGTTTGTTTTGGTTTTACTGATAACACTCCATTAGAGACAAATGTGTTAAAAATTTATAAATCAAATTTGGAAATATGACAAGCCCAACAACTACAACGAGTAATTAGGTTACTTAGAAGTAAGGATTGCTACTACCTAAAGGCAGATAAAGGCAACATAGTAGGCATCTTGGATAAAGGAGATTATTCCGAAC
>JAHWFO010070825.1:239636-251724 GCA_023313115.1 Rhysida immarginata | reverse complement strand
TGCTCATTCCAAGCTGCAGGTACAGGGTAGGAACCAGGGTTGCCAACTTACCAGTTTTTAGATGGGAATATTTATTGTTGGATATTGTTATAATACAAGCTAAACAATGCACAAATGTAATAATTATTAAACGGTTGGCAAAGCTGGTAGGAACAAGCTGCAGCTGCTCAAGTTGAGCAAAATGGGGAAAAAGCAGACCTGACTGAGTTCCAAAAAAGAGTTTTTGTGGGAGCCCGTCTAGCTGGAGCTACGATTTCCAGGACAGTACAACTGACCGGAATCTCAAAAGTCAGGTCTCCAAGGTGTTCAATGCGTGGAAACGGATTCCACAAATGTTGTCGAAACGGCAGAATTGTGGATCAAAAGCAATCAACACAGACAGGGACCGACATCGTCTGAGACGGATTGTGCGGCAAAACGGAAGGTCTACTGTGGAGCAACTGACGGCAGACTTCAGTGAAGGATCATCACAACCCATCTCCTCCAAAAAGATGCGCCGAGAGTTGAAGCGAATAAGGATGGGAAGTCGCATGCCAGTGAGGAAGCCCCTGGTGTCAGCAACAAACCGGAAAGTTCGCCTGCAGTGTGTAAAGAACGGTGTGACTGGACAGTAGACGACTGGAAAAAGGTGATGTGGTCGGACGAGTCACGTTACACATTGTTTTGCACCGATGGCCGACAGAGAATTTGGCGGCAGCCCCATGAAGCGATGGGTTATCGACAAAATCACAAGATTGTTAATATCGTTAATAAAATCATAAGAGTAATATTTTAGATAACTTACATGGGGGTGATTCTCATAGGTATTGAGGTCCTCTACTCAGTTTTTCATTTTGGATGTGTACCGCTGGGACACCCTGATTTTAAATTATAATAAAAACGTATTACATTTAGAATGAAACATTCAAAATAAGTTTAACAGTCAAGTAGTACAAAACAGTAAAATTTAAAATGTATTGTACCTGGTTACAAATTGTTATTCAGATGCATTTTTAATACACAGTCTAGTCAGATTAATGTGACCATCCCCTACGTTCAACTTCGGCGGAAAATGGTTACGTCCAGAAGGTACATACCAGTATCAGAATCGGGTGCCTTCTAAGCATCCGCGTGTCAGGCGGACGTTGAAAACATTGCAATTGTTGGAGTCATGGCGAAACTTTTCACCATTTATCCGACCTCCATGATCATTGGCTTCCGAGCCAAGGGCGGCAGTATTTCTGAAACGGCTAGTTTTGTGAACTCGCGTGCCGCCATGGTGAAAATGTACTTTGCACAGCAGAATGGCAATACCCAAAATCAGCGACTTGCCACGTGTGGGGCACCACGGGCCATAGTTGACAGGGGTGAACGACGGCTACGTAAATGTGTGCAAGCGAACAGACGTGCAACCGTGGACCAACTGACCTCCCAGATGAACCAGGGAGCTACGAAACCTGTATCTCAACGACAGTTGGGCTCCGCAGCAGAGGGGTGGTTCGTGCACCAATGCTGTTCACCGGAAACAAAGACTGACAACTGCTCGCCAGTATCGCAACCAACTGGCGAAAGATGTTTTTTCCCGATGAATCATAGTTTATGTTCCATCGGAGAGATGGGCGATGGCGTGTACGGCGTTCAGCGTCAGAAAACAAACACCCTGCATCACGTGCTGCAAGGGTCCAGGCCGGAGGAGGCAGCGTTTTGGTCTGGGGAATGTTTTCATGGCATTCCCTGGGTGCACTCATCATTGTGGACGGCACCATGGACCAATGGAAGTATGCATCTGTTCTTTCGGACCATGTCCACCCCTACCTGCAGATTGTGTTTCCTCAGCACGATGGCATCTTCCAGCAGGACAATGCGCCGTGCCGTGCAGCGCGCAGTGTCCGTGCATGGTTCGAAGAGCACGCGGATGCGTGTACGGTGCTCCCTTGTTTGGTTGTGAGAGCTGGTTTTGTCCGATAATGATGGCCTAGTTCATGTAATCTGTTTCTTAGTCTTTTGTCACTCACTTTCACACCTGACTTAGCCCATTCACTGTTCATGTCTTTGGAGGTCTGTTTTCTCATGTTCTTGCACAGCTTCCTCAATTCTCGATCTTGCCTTTGGTCTTCCACTTCCTTTTTCCCTCTTAACGAATCCTGTGGTCTTGAATTTCTTCCATAAGTTGGAAACTTCACCTTGTGTGCATCCAAAACACTTGGCTACATCTTGCTTGTCGCCACGTTGCAAGTTTTCAGTTATTCTTGTTTTCATATCATCGGACAGCTTTTTTTTTGGAGCCATTATTAATGGGGGTCGACTTTAAAATGAATAATAAAATGTGTTGACTGCTGTCATGGAATAGCTCATTTAACAGAAAAGGTAGGTGAAGATTCAGGAATATAAAATGCAATTTACAAGTGAAATGGCATAAATTAGTTTCTTATTTCTCAAGATTATGCGTATTAGATTTTATTTTCCACAGAAGAGTGACTTCTGTAATTTTTAATGAAAATCCAACCATTTGGTTATGAAAATCAAATTTAGCTCTTTACCAATAACTTATTTTCCAAATGATTTTACAAGTAATTCTTTTTTAATTAATTTGTTTAGATGCATCGCAATGAGTTGAAATACATATTAGTTTTTTCTTTCCAGGAGTTATATAAAATATTGCACTTGTTATCACCACCGACGTATTAGCAAAATTAATGCTTTTATGTAACGAAATCACCCTAGCGGTCCTTTGTAATCTGAGGCATGATATTTCTTCAATTCAAAGCATGATATTCTTTCCTACCGGTATTCCTGTTTCAAACAAGTTCACGCAGCGCCCTTGGTAAATTGCATGGTAATTTTAGCCAAAGAAATAAATCGACAAATTTCGATTAATTGGGTATTTAACTTATCAGTATTTTGTCACATTCACAACCAAAATGCCCCCTTTTAGATTTGCCGGCCCGGACAAATTTCCAGGTTGTCCGCCCCTAGAGCGGGCTCTGCCTCCATGCTTTGTCAGGAGCAAATAAAGTGCAACGCCTGGCCCACTTTCTCTTCCTTGCTCCAACGTCAACCACGGGGAGCCACTGATGGACTGAATCATCACATGACATGAAAAGTGGGTCTTCTACAATAACATTCATCTATTTTACCAATGATTATCTTCAGAAGAACGTCCTAGATAGGCCAGCCCAGTGGTCGAAAACGCTGGAGCGTACAAAGAATCCGTCGGGTTGCAGGTATGGATGTTTGTGTTTGTTCTCGGAATGTAAAAAGATAATAATCATGTTGAATACTCTGGATTGGGTGAGGAAATATTAGAAATGACCTAGTTATTAGCGCGTCCATAAAATCTATCGAACTAACCAACCTCCAAGAAATATTCCAAACAGGATCTGTACGTGAAGAAAGTGTTGCTGACCGTTTTCTGGATAGCAGTTGGAGTAATGCACTTCGAGGTGTTACTGTTAGATCAATGTCATTTTTATGTGAACTGTGATATGCTTCAACGGACTCTTCAGAAACTCTTCAACAACAACCTTCATTAGTAAATCGCAAAGGCCGTACTGCTACAGGTCTATAGAAGATAGCATACAGCCTTTAAGATCTTGCCGTTTGGGTGGAAAACTGTGCTTCATCTCTCCGTACTCATATGACATCTCTCCCACATATTATCATCTGTTAGATCATTGGATAATCATGAGCAAACGACAGTTTAGAGATCGTCATGCCCTCGAAATAGAGTTGGAGACTTTTTCACCTCCAAAATCGAAGTTTTTACCAAAGACATGGGATTTACATTTCCCAGCCGTTTTGGATATGTTATTAATTGTAAGGGGTTTTTTTTAGGAATAAATTGAATTACTAAGAATAAAAACTGTGAATTTTTAATCTAATAATTATTTGTAATATCTTACAATATAACACAATATTACCAATTTAAAAGATAAATTTTTATGTCAATAATGAATACATGTATAGTAATTATGAGAAAAATTGTTTACTTATTCATTATTGATATTAACAAATTCATCGTTTTAACTGTTAATATTTTTTTATATTATAGGATATTACAAACGGTTATTGTAATAAATTGAATGTTTTTTCAGTATACTAAAAATACACACGCACTTTTTAATAATCTGATATAAATTCCATGATATCACAGTTTCCTGAAATCCTATGTAAATTCGAGATAGGTGCATGATATAAGATAGGTATATGATTATGTTAGATATTTCTAAAACATAGCAGGTGACAAGTACTGAAGTACTGGATTTATTCTATTAAAAATCTTCTTTGTAGGATTAATTATTTGTTAGTCAAAAGTCATTCGACTTTTAAAAAGTGTAGCCTCTATCCGAAACATCAACTTTTGTTCAGGGTCCTACCACCCAGTGTTCAATTTTAGTAAAAAAAAATATTCAGAAATATAATTAATTTTATTTGTTTTGTACGAAATTTAATCGACGGATGGCAACTTTTTTTATTTTTTTTAATTTTATATTTAAATTCGATTTCATTGCTAACTTCTCGAATTAATTGTTGTACAATATCGAAATTCTTAATGCTCTTTTTATTGAATAATTAATTTTTATTAATCACAATGATTATCAATCTGCCTGTAATTATTTAATTATTCAACCTGTATCACAGATATTTTACTGCTTGTTTAAATTCTTATTATTATTTCATGATGAGTTTTCCGAAAATTTTGATGCATAATGGCGATAGCATTATTCTCATATCATTTTTTGTTTTTTAACCTTTCGTATTCGTCAAACTAGCGATGGCTTCCTTTTTTAGCGTTTCTACAATGGATCACATTTTGCTAAAGCTCTGGATAGGAAGCTTTAAATTTTGCCACTCAAGGGCGCTGAAACTAAAAAATAGGTGACGATTTTAACGCATTGGGTCGCGACGATCGCGCCGTTTTTCAATCGCAGTTCAAAATTTCTCCGCGCAAGGTCGCCAATACGTGCTCGATGATGGGACCAGAAATCCTATTCAGAGTCTCACTCTCCCTTATTAGCTCTTGTTAAAACTGAAAAAAAAACTACACGCAGTTATGCAGACAATTCATTAAACATGTCATGAAGTAGCGCGCCAAGCGGTAAAAACGCAAGACTCAAATGCCGATTCTGGCCTCAAAAAGGGGCAAATGCACAGGCCTTTTACTATCTCGTAGGCCGTGGTCTTCCCATGGCGATGATCTGCAGGAACGCATCACTGAAGCTGTAAACTCGATCGGCGAGATGTAGAGACTTAAATAATACCGTATTAAATAAATAAATTAATTTATAAATATAATTAACTACCGTATTACACAGAATACAAAAGCTGTGGGCTTCCTTTCCTTTTTTCGAATGCTAAATCTTCCTATGACTATTCCAAAAATGAACATGCTAATAAAAATCTTTTATTTTCTTAACACTTATAAATTTAAATATTATAACAATTGTATAAAAATGTATTTAGAAAATTACTTATCGGAAAGCATAGAAGTTTATTTTTATAAACTTGCATTCGAAAAAAGGAAAGGACGCCCACTGTCTACGAGATATTTACTATTCAGTGGGCGTGGGCTTTCCTATTCAGTGTAATACGGTATTTAATTTTATTTATTAATTAATTTATTTATTTAATACGGCATTATTTAGGTGTCAACATCTCGCCGATCGAGTTTAAGCTTCACTTCCTGTAGGTCATCGCCATAAGAAGACATCGACTTCTGTTTTCCATCAAAGGAGGGAACAACGACGTAATATCTCCACCAATCAGAGAGCGGAGTCATTTCTGCGGCTAGTCGCATGTCCTTTTTCTTTCTTTCTTTCTTTCTTCACATGATCCATTCAGCACAGGATCTTTAGCCTGATGATACAAAACTTACAGGAGCACTATTCGAGTTATAATTTCGTATTTTTGCCCAGGGGAACGGAGATATTTTAAGAAGATATTTTAAGAACGGAGATATTTTAAGAAGATCCGTATTTATAAGATAGTGGCATAGGGCGTTTACCATTAACGTTTGGTTTCTTATTTGATTTTTTTCTAAGACTAGTAAAGAGTCTTATTTTTATAAGGCTTTTCTTTGTTCGTGCAACAGAGGGCATCTCAGTAGGACGTGTTCTACCGTCTGTTCTTCACCACATATACACTTATTATTTATTTAGATTCCCAGCTTGAATAAAAACGATATAAAAACTACATGTCCGGATCTTAATCTAAAAATCATTGATTGGTCTATTTTAGAGTTTGTCTCTTAGTCGGAATTTCTGGGAGAAGACTTTTATAATGAGCGCCTTTATTTTCATTACACCACTCCGAGTTCCACATGCAGTGCACTTGTTTTTTTATTATTTTTTTGATTGAGTCCAGAGATGAATTAACGGTCGCCCCATTTGCGAGAAGGTCCGCTTGGGACTGTTGTGATTTCTTGCACCATTTGCGAGAAGGTCCGCTTGTTCGTTTCCAAAAATACCCCTATGGCCTGGAATCCACATTAATCTAATATTGTAATTTAAACTTTTCAGGTTTAGTAAGGCCTCAATTAAATTTCCTGAAGTTGGTTTTTGGTATCACTTATGTTTTTTAATATCGCCGTTTATGGCCGTCAAGGTACTTTTAGAATCAGTTAGGATTAGCCAATTTTTATGTGTTTGTTCCCTTGTCCACTCAAGTCCTAGTGCTATTGCAGCGACTTCAGTTTCGAAGGAACTGAAGACAGGATAGCATCCTAAGGCTAGAGCATCGTCTGGAGGAATGTAGATTCCTACGCTACCAGTATTTGTCTCTTGGTCAAAGGATCCATCCGTGTAAATTGTTTTGTAGTCCATATAATTTGAAAATACGCATTCGTTTATACAGGCTGATGGGTTGCCGATTCCTACATTTGGCCACGGGGGGATTGAAATCATATCATCTGCGTCTGTAGAAGAAAGGGGGGGAGGGGGTTCTAGAAATTTTTGGCGTCGACTACAAAGGTCATTTTGCGCCTTTTACACAAGTTATAACAGTACGAAGCCCGGGACAAATACAAACATCCATGCCCACGGCGGGATTCGAACCCGCGGCCAGGCGGACTCGAGAACTAGAAAGCCTACGCCCTAGCCCTCTCGGCCACCTGGCCGGCGGCGACACTCCTTGTTTTGCATCAAGGTTGTTAAAAAGAAGGTGGCCTCTATCGGCCGATTTCTCTCAAAAGCACTCGCGTTGCCTTCTGGGATTGTGACGTCACCTGGAAGGTTGGCAGCAGGCGATCTGCCCCTTTTAACATAACAAAGCTGAGATGGCTGGTGTTCCATGTGCTTTTGCTAATAATAAACGTAATTATTCCTTATTTTTAGTTCAATATTATAATATAGAGTGGATTTATTATATTTCCATGCATTTATTCTTCTCATGGCAATAGATACGAGCAAAATTTCATTAAATGAGCAAACCCCCCACCCCTTCTTTTAATGAAAAAGAGCACACTCGTAACAAGCAGGAGAATTCCTGAGCAGGAGATGTGCTCTTGAAACGAGTGTTAAAACGCAAAATCCAACAGATTGCACTATGAGAAAATCGAAAGTTAAGAGAAAATTTGAAACCTGAGAGAGAAGTTTAGAAAATAAAATATACACAAGGCTCTTTGCTTTCATCTTCACCTCCTTCACTCGTACGAAGTAATTAAAACTGTTCAGTGGCTTCAGATTCATTTGAAGACTTTATAAATCACGTTGGGAAAAACGACGAGGTGGGATACACTTTCACTATGAAATTGTAATTTGAGCAAAACGAAAATGTTCGATCAGACTCAAACAGAAAGTGAATGGGTATGTAGGCATTACCTTTTTTTCTTCCTATCATATTTTTACAACCATACAAGCAGTGGCAGATGTTTTAATGGTGTACTAGCACTTAATGCTAAATGATTGAATACTGTAACAGGTTAATCGTTAAAGAATTACTTTGACGAGATGGACTCGCTGTTGCAGTATTTGCTTTTGTATTTCAGTGCTAAATGTATATAAATAGATCTTTTATTTACAGTCTCTGAATTTTAAACACATATTATTCCAATAAAATATTTATATAAAACCTTGGCACGTTTTTCTTCATTTATATTGGTGATAAATAGTAGAAATAGGCTGGAAAATAAAGGTCACCGCGCTATTCCCTATAGTTTTCTATGCGTTTATCTGCTCCAAACCTTCCAGCTGACGTCACACGTCAGTAGCCAATGACCATCGATCACCCCGATAGAGGCCACCTTCTCTTTAACAACCTTGCCTTGCATCAGATAGCCTTTCCCAATGACGTATATTAAAGATAGACTCCGAATCCTATTGTTGAAACTTGAAGCAAATTGGGAAGCTCCATGCCCAGAACTGTCATGGCCGAAAGTGAGTGAAGATGATGCAAAACACATGGCTAAACACGAGAGTAGCTGATTAATAATTCTTTCACACGCCGATCACGGACTGATAAGTTTATCTTTTCTTTGACTTTGTATTTGAAGTATTTCATTATATTTTATAAACAATTTTTCGATCATGGTTTCAATTTCGTTTCGATTGTCTTTCAGTAACGTATTTTCATTTTAGTTACGTATTTTTGATTTATTTTTGTGGAAAATGATTCCTGATCCTTTTTCTTGTTTGTTTGTACAGTTGTACGCAGTTTAACTTTGAGGAATGGTTTTGAATTAATTATTCCTCAGGCCCAAAATCTTCAGAAACAAAGTAGCTAGACAGCTAATTACTCCACGGCTCACTCCTGCCCAGAACTATCATGGCTCAATTTGCTTCACTTTTTGTCGCTGTTAACAATAGGATTCGGAGTTAATATACGTCATTGGCCTTTCCATTACCGATCGACGGCACAGCACGTCTAGGAATTAACTCTTCATCTGCGCGGAATTTCGCCCAGCCAATAGAGGAAACAGCCATCAACCTGGACTAATGGACATTTATGCTGCTATACTTGTTGATTTATCTTAACTTAAATTTTCATGAAATTTCCTAATTCTTATTGAATTTGTTAAAATTTATTTATTCTAAATTCACTCCCGTTTGCTCTGTGTGTGCTATAAAAAAATCCTTGACACGCTGCAACGACCGGCGACGGAGGTGGGGGTGCGGGATCAAACGAACTTCGGGCTGACGGAGTTCAAACAAAATTAGCGTATAATATACACCACAGTACATTAATTATACAGTAAATACAATGTTCAGTTCATTATACAATATATAACTTTTTGTTAGTTCATTATTACAATGAAATAACTTTTTGTTTGAATTTCCCCTCGTTTAAAGCTAAAACGAAAATAATTTCTCAAAAAGATGGCAACTTCAAAACTGCTTCGTTCTGACAAAATTGCATTTTGTCCTGTTGCTTCCCTTCCGATCATATGAGAAAGAAGTTAAGTATTGTTGCGAAAACATGTGAAAAGAAGTTAAGTATTGTTTATTTTAAAGTAAATTTTCTTTGATTTTTAAAAGAAAATATGGGAAAAACATGTTGAGTCGACGGAAAAAATTTTTATGTTAAAAAAAAGAAACTTATTGTTAAAGAACAGAAAAAATGGAGAGGAAATTATGATAGCAAAAGTATGGCAATGCATATCATATTGTCATAAAATTAACTTTTTAGTTTTACATTTTAAAAATTTCATTTGTATTTTGTTGTTGTTAAATTTATTTTAAAATTCAATTAATAAATTACCCCCCCCTTTTTTTTTACTTCATATAAGCTTCTCTATTTTATTTCGTTTTTTTTTCAGTAACGAAAAATTATCATTATTTTAATAATTCCTTGATTTATTCTTTAATTATGTAATGTTTAATAAAAAATTCGATAAGGTGAATATTAATTTTATTTAAAAAACTTGTGACATGATTAATAATGAAATAATAAATGGGAAAAAAACAAAAAATAAATTTTAAATTACATTTTTTCAGTTTATTGTTTTTTCCAATAATTTAAAGTGGACTTTTATTTAGATTTATTGATTCACTCCATTGATTCGAGGTTTTTGCCAAAAATGACAAATTTCTTGTTTCTGCTACACTAATCTATAGACAGATTGGACACAACATGACTGCCTGGCCTCTCATGGCCACACTCTGGTTATAAAGGCACTCTACTACAGGCACCTTAAGAACTCCACCTGGTAATCCGTGTTGGTAACCAAGACCCTATCCTTTTCTTACTATTTTGGGGAATATATGCCTTGGTGAAACCAACCGCTCCTCAATTGGTGTAAGTTTTTGTAAAACGCCAGGAATCTCAGGAAACAGCAAGCCGTTGCTCATTGCCAATCTCGGAATTTTTCCCGCTTCTAAATTATTATGACAAGTGTAGCAAAAGGTATAATTATTATTTTCAGAGGATGTTCTTGAATTTATATCTCTTATGACTTCGTCTGGGAACGAAGAAAGATGATTTCCATTTAACACCTTCAGGGAATTTTTATGCCACAGTCTTCCGCAACGCGAACAAATGCTTGTATGGCCTTGTGAAATAGTATCAAAGAATTGTTTTTTGACTTTGTCCCAATCATTTTTAATATTCTGATTTCGTATATTTCGAACTTCAGTTTTGCGAGTAGCATATTCGGGATCTTTACGTAATATACGACGCGCTGGTATCACGTACCTGTTCTAGCCTTTTATACATAGGATCCTGACGCGAAACGCCGCGTGACACAGTGTCACGTTCCTCTTCATGTTTCCTGACGTGAAATACGATGCGATACAGTGTTGCGCTTTTGTTCTGTCTTGCGCTTGCGAGGTAGTGATCGTTGCAGTATTTTTGACTCTTTGTCTCTTTCTTTTTCTTTGCTTCTAATGTCATCGTTATATCTCGACAATCTTTTCCGTTTGAGGTTATTCTCTGCTATCCTTGACGATTTTCTTTTACAAGCAATAAGCGGAGTTCTTTTCACAGAACTGAAATTACTATCTATAGGGGTGTTTTGAACATATGCACAATCAGGATATTTCGATGTTTCATAGGAAACAGGAACAGGAATCGGGAGCACTGTTTTGTCTGAAATATTTATTTGACTGTAGTTCGATAGCTTCTTGTTTGCCTGGCGCTTTTTTTACTCTCTTTCAGCAATACGTTTTCTATCTAAGAAAGTGCCACTATATTTGTTTCGGGGACGTCCTCCACGATTAATAACTGTTAGCCTATGTGTTGTAAGAATATTTAAAGTACGACTTCTTAAAGACTGGACATTAAATTTAATATTACACGGCTCAAGACCTAACACAATTGAAGTACTAAATGCTATTGCATATAAGCCGCAATCGATAAAATTTGACTGTTTTTGTACAACAGGAAATATGATTTCATTCTCTGGAATGTAAGGAGACAGTATTTTTCAAATACTTTGCCTGTATTTCACTTAGTTTTCGATAAACTTTGAGCGTATTAGATGAGTAACAGACACAAGCCCAGTGAAATTTTCGGAATCAGGCCTAAATAAAACCTGAGAAAATTAGAATTCGGGTGAACAAGCAGAGCTCTCTGGCCTAATTCGTCTATTATCATATCATAAACACTTCGGTTTTCATACCCATGAACTACTCTAAGTAAGGAATTAAACTCCTCCACGACATCTTCCTCAACATACCTACCACTATCCAATAGATAATTATACAATAACTGAACACAAGACATAAACTTTACTACGATAGAAAAGACGAAAATGATGCCTATACTTCGCGCGGGGAAAGAAAAACTTTAGATGGATTTCTTTTTCCTGCAGTGCCACTATCGCCATCTAGTTGGCGTTTTTGCTTTTGTAGAAAAATATTTCGATTGTAACTTTGTCTTTTATTCATAATGTATTTACGTTCATTATATTTATATTTTTAATTTCTAATTTTTGTTTTGAACAAAACAATTTCAATATCAGCTTCAATTTCAGGAATAGCTGAAGATACTGACCGATCCGTTTTTTTCCATATAAGACAATCCATGTTTGGCCGATTTACCATGTTATTTAAGACCATAGACTTCTTATAGTTTTCCTGTAATCTATAAGTAAAGAACTATTTTCAGTATTTTTTTCAAAATTTTAGGCTCAGTAGTTTCGGAGATAAGGGGGGGGGGGTCAATTTTCATATTTTTT
>JAHWFO010070825.1:219576-239536 GCA_023313115.1 Rhysida immarginata | reverse complement strand
GACAGACAGACAGACACATGAGCGACCCTGTAAGGGTTCCGTACGTCCGAATGAAAAAATTTAAGAAAATTATACAATCTATAATTAAGAAAAGAAATTATAACAATCAAAAGCAAAAATCATTGATAATAACAACCATTGTTAAAAAATTAAAAACATCATAAGAATTTCATTTAAAAATGACTACTGAAGATATCCGATTAGGATGAAAGTTAACTTCACTGAATAAAAGACAAGTATTGTAAATATGGAAGCTATTAAAATAATTGATATTGCATAAACACAATACAAAGTGAGAAAATATGAATTAATTTTTCTTGAATGAATAAATAATATTTGAGGGATACTAATTATAATATTTGCCTAATTTAAGGTAATTGGAACTGTTTCCTTAACTGATAAATTTTTGAGTAATAGAATTTCAATAATCTACTATGTAGCTTTATAATTTTTTCTATTGTGTACTATAACGCTTTTTACGCTGAATTACGTTATGGACATAAAATTTTATATGATAACAAGAGCGATGACTAAAAATTTCTCTGTTCTTTTGAAGGCACTCTTCACATTCTTTCTTAACCGGAATTTTATTTAAAGCAATGAACTTGCTGAGAGAATATTCAATGATATCTTTTTCCTTTTTAGTCCATGGTAACCTTTTAAACTTCTTCCTCTTTCTCGTTTGTTCGTTTTCATAATTACTTCCTCCATCACTTTCATCACCCTCGGATGAGTTTTGTTTTTCATTTTCAATTTCTTTTTCTGCAACTTCTGCAATTTCGTCTGTTTCAACATTTATTTCATCGAGGCTTTTTCTTTTGAAGGCATCTGCTTGTCCATTTTCCATTGCCAAAAGAAGTTTGCTTATCTTTGCAATGTATATTGTACTATCTGGCAGCCTGTAATAGGACTTGTAGACTCGAATGTTATGCCCTAAAATTGATGCCAAACTTTCTAGTTCATTATCTTGTAAATTTAATATTTGTGACATTGTTCCGATATGTTTACGCATTTTGTCGAAGTTAATATTTCAGGCTGTTTGGCACCACCTTCTGCAGCATATTTTCTCAGAACGTCACATCCTCTTATAGGATCTGATGATTGACAGTTTGTTCTTGCAAATATATACGGATTTTTAGGGTTAACATCTATGATATTACGAAATTTTATTAATAAATCCACACAAGCACTCAAGGACTGTGTTAAAAGCACAGGCACCCTACTACCTGTTTTGTCCCTAATAATAATTAAGGTCAGTGTTTCAAAAGCTGTTTTTCATAATTTGACAAAGAATTATAAATTTCTGACTGTTTGGCTTCATCTGAGTTTCGATTGAGGTATGATTCCATCTGCATTCTCTCTGTTTCGCCAGATCTTTTTCGGTTGAATAAAATTATCAACGTTAATGTTGCTTGACATAGTTTTTCCCAATGATATTTTTTGGGATCTTTCTGTAATTTTATTGTCCATTCTTTAATTTCTCCATGAGTATATTTATTTAATTTTTCTAAATCTTCGGCAAGCGGGAGAAGTTGAAATTTATTCCATTTCTTCTTCTCTAGTGTTGAGCGTGTGTACTTATCTCTTAGTTCTATTCAGTCGAACATAATTCATAAAATTGGGTTAATAATTTTTCTCTTACCACATCTTGTTTTTTAATTGTTTCTCTTTTAGCTATCATGGAAATTTCCTTTTATGAGTGAGCTAACTTTAAAGCTAATGAAGGCGTTTTAAGAGGCGCATCCAGAAAGTAAGTTTCCCGATGTTTTCCCCTTTAAAGTAAACGTAATTAGCCGTGTCAATTGCGCATGCGTAACAGATCTATGACGTATCAATCATGCCTCAGGTCCCGCCTCGTGCCAGTAGCGTGGTAGCAATGGTCCGAAATGGAAGCTCTTATTTCTTCTCCCGCCGCCTGCGAGGTTCGGTCGGTGATAAAGTTCTTGAATGCACAAAGCATTGCGCCAATTGAAATTCATCGTCAGCTCTGTCAGGTCTATGGGCCGAACATCATGAGTAAGCAGATGGTGCGTCGCTGGCGTAGGCAGTTTTCCGAAGGTCGTCAAAGTGTCCATGATGAAGAGCACAGTGGGCGACCATCCCTCATTAATGATGTTCTTGTTGAGTTTGTGCGGCAGCGCGTGACGGAGAACCGTTTTTCACGTTTTCTTGCATCTCAAGAAATTCCTGTCCTCCGGTGAGCGTTTTGGCAACGACGAAGAGCTAAAGACGTCTGTCACACGCTGGTTCCATTCATAGGCAGCAGAGTTCTACGACAGGGGGATACAAAAGTTGATCCCACGATACGACAAGTGTCTCAATTCTGGTGGTGGCTATGTTGAAAAATAGCTGAAACATTGCTGTATTTGTTGCCAATAAATATGTTCCTGTAAGTGTGAGTTCTTTTTTTTTTAAATAGGGAAACTTACTTTCTGAATGCGCCTCGTATATGAGTGATTGTCTTCTTCAAATCCATATACTTGCTTAACTGCCTAATTATTGTATTAAATGACACAAGAACGAGAATGTCAATCAGATTTAATTTTTGTTTTTCCACTGCCTAAGCGCTAACAACGGCCGCCCAATTTCCCTTAACTTTTGACTTGTGAATGTATTGAGGTGTTTTAAATGGCCATATTTAGTAAATAATTTTGAGCCATATAATATGATCAAAATGGATCCTTGCGAACAGCTAAAGTTACACTATCGCAGTGCGTTTTTGTAAACACGTTCCCGTAAACCAGTGGATGCTGACGCAGGGATTTCCGTTAAGAGCTCCGAATATTTTAAACGATGCTTACCATAATAGATTTTGTGGTCCACTTTGTCACAATTTTTCATGTGGCGCCACAATTGCCCTTTTTTAAACATGCCAAAAATCTTGAACACGGATAATATTCGTCACGTACTTTTTTGCGGGTCGTTTAACAGGTATTATTTCACGTACATCTGATTTTGGTGTAATGAGTGAAGTTGCCTGCATCTGTGAGTTTTTTTTTGTTTTTTTTTATATTCCTTAGGTTGTATTCTATTTTTACTCATGGCCATCAATTTCTGGACTTCAATTTCATTTTTATGTTTCCTTTCAAAATGTCGGGGCAATTTATATTCCAATAAGCAGCGGGATACGCAAGCTTGCCGCTTATCCCATTTCCTTTCTTTTACCTTACTGTGAGTGAGAGAAACAGTTGGTACATTGTCAATGGTGCGTTCTTCGGGAGGAACACTTTCCTGCTCTGAGGATCCCAGGAGATTTTGATTTTTACTGTGATGAAATTCGTCTTCAGGATTTTCAGACGCAGATTCTTCAAGACAGTCAGGTTGGTGATCTTTAACACGTTCCTGTTCTGAATATTCTAGAAGATTACTTTCGGGTTGAGGTTCTTGAATTTCTACATTCTAAAATTAAAAATAAAAAATAAATGTGTTACATTAATTTCTTTTTAACGCTACATGCAATTAAAATGGTATTGGTGATATTGCACACATTTAGAATATTGCCTATTAAAACGTGTACATGGTAATATTTAAAATCGCTTACATGATTTGATCTTAAAGTAACTTCTGTTGACGAATTCGAGGTCGTGCAAGTTGTTACATCTTGCGCTCTCCTTTTATATTTGGTGCGTTCTGATTTAATCTGTTTACTCTTTCTAATTCCTTTGTACCTGAAATATATAAAAAAAAACTGAAATTAAATAGCTTTATATTAAAATATGAACATAAAGAAAACTTTTATAAATTTTTTAATACCGTATTTACTCGATTCTATGGCGTACGTTTTTGCTGATATAAGTACATATTGCACTAAAAACATGTTGATTTTGATTTTTGAATAAAGTTATAAAGTTGATTTTGGTGTGCCTAAGATTCGAGGAATAATTTTTTTTTTCAACAATGGTCCCAGAAATCAGCATGCGCCTTACATTCGAAGGCGCCTTAGAATCGAGTAAATACGGTACTTTGAGTGAGAAAACAATGCATACTGTTGCGTATAGCATTGATGCGCCGTTATAAAACTTTCAATCTCTCCATTTAACATTATTACTGTCTCTTGCCTGTATGCATTTTTTCTCAAAATTATAAATACATTTTATTGAACAAACATATACAGGGTGTTCGCATGAATTCTGACACATTTTATTTGATGAAAAAATAGGAAAGAAAATTCCACAGCCTGGATTCGAACCAGGAACTTTCTGCTCACCAGCCCTAAGGACATGTAGATAGCGTTAATGCTTCCATGTCCACTATGGCGCAATTGGTTGGCGCGTTTGCAAGAACGTTCTGGTTCGAACCCAGGCTGTGGAATTTTCTTTCCTATTTTTCATTAATTATTTAAACATCTGAGATTTGGCGTGAGAAAAATCCTAATAGAACATTACTTTCTTTATTTACATTTTAATTGCTAATAAATAGAAAAGTTTACATCGATTAACATGTACGTTTGCACAAGCCTTCTCACACGCAAAAAGTTTAATCACACCTCTATGAGACCACCGTTTCTCAATACGCAGGTCCAGAAACGAACAGACAACACATTCCAGGTGTTTTCCAACATTTGTTTAGGGACCCCTGTGTTAGCGGCTGTGATTTTCCTCTTCAGGTCAGTGAGATCGATAATAGGTTCACTGTACACAATCCCTTGATATGCCCCCACAGGAAAAAGTCTGGCGGTGTCAAATCTGGGGAATTTGGCGGCCAGGTGATTGGCCCATCTCTCCCGCACCAGCTATCGTTGAAGAACGGGGGGGCGCCATCTTGCTGGAAAATTACGCCCGCAATGTCATCAAGCTGTGGAATAACAAAGTTCGCTAACAAGTCTAAGAAATTGCTCTACCTAACAGTTTCCTCTGCAAAGAAGGTCCGACGATTCGATGACGTGTCACCCTACACCAAACGTTAACTTTTGGTAATGCCCGTTCGAGCTCGTAAAACTGATGTGGATTTTCCCGACCCCATACCTTGGTGTTATGAGTATTCACCGTGCCACTAACATGGAATGTGGCTTCGTCTATAAACAGCCATCGATCGAGGAAGTTAGGCTCTATCCGGGCTTGGTCGATCATCATTTCACAAAATGCCTGACGCTTGGGATAATCCGTCTCCTTTAGGGCTTGAACACGTTGGATTCTGCACGGATACAATTATAAGCGGCGCCAAACAATCTTATGACAGGTCGATAATGGAATCTCAGTTTGTAGAGACAATCGCCGCAAAGATTTGTTAGGGTTACGTTGCATTGCTTGCTCCACTGCATGGATTTCCCCCCTCCCCCCTGAAATTGGTTTCTTGCCGCTGCCCTCTTGCCTACAAATGCTCCCGGTCTCCTTGAACCGATTGAACCACTCAAGAATGCCTTCTCTACTAGGTGCTCGTTTGGTTTTGTAAACCTTTCGAAATTCACTTTGAACGGCAGTAACACTTTCCAATTTCGCAAACCACATTAGTTTACGTGTACTGAGCCTTCTGGTGTACGTTTGTCACCATGTTTACTTTCCGACGCATGTTCCGGAAACGGAAGTAAACGTGCGCGCAGTGTTGCCTACTACAAAAACTTCTGGGGTGTGAGAAGGCTTGTACAAACGTACATGTTAATCGGATGTAAACTTTTCTATTTATTTGCAAATAAATGTGTCAGAATTCATGTGAACAGCCTGTATTATGTCGTCTTCAAAAGAACTCGAACATATCTTGTTTCTAAATAGAGCAAATTTAATGTATTTCATAAGGTTTTATGTTAAATGTTTTTAATGCATTTTAATTTACAAGTTACCATGTCGCCAGATGGAGCTAGTGAGCAAAATTCCACCTAATGACATAACAAGTCGAAGGAGACAGGCAAATAGCTCTATTAAAGATAAAATTGTTAAGTCATGGCAACTGATGGAGCTAGCAGATAAAAGCTTCTCTGATGACTTAACAAGTGAGGTGAGATTGGCGAGCAACCAAAGCGAGCTTCAAAATAAGCGTCGTATTAGCCCATTACCCAGGAGCAATAGTGGAGTGAACCAAGAGCGGTTGAGCAAAGGTGGAGCGCGTTTATTGGTGGCGCATAATTGCATAAGGGATGAGCTAATTAAGAGCGAGTATAAAGGAATGTCACACTGAAGAAATTAGAAAGTGTTCAGATTCCTTCGGAGACGAAATAAGCAAAGGCACGGTGAACTTTATCTACTGAAAGGAATGCAGTTAAAGCAACGAGGAACCAAAGGACTTCGGAAGAATTTTTGAATTTGAGTACTCTTTTCTCAAGAAAACAGCGTCGGCGAAAACGTAAGGAAAGGAAGCGTTTTCAATTAATTCATACTTTTTATAATTCTATGTTCGAAAGAGGTTCAGCTTCAATTAACGACATCGGGCCATCCGCTGCTAGTTCTCCAGGGGCGTCGGACAATTTTTCCGGAACACAGGACCGTCATCCTGGCGAATAGTTGGATTCCGCCAATGCTGGTGAATTTGATGGAAGAGGAGGTCTAACCCCCGAGGCCCCCACAGGACAACTGATAAAGGCAAGTGGGACAATTCTACTAAAAGTGACTTCTGTTACAAATTCATTAAAGGCTCAGAGGCTGCTACAACGAAGGTCTCTCGTCGAGATCCAGCTATCCGGAGGCCGCGCTTGGATTCCCGTCAGTTTCTCGGACGTTCCGTTGAAGACAACCAAGGGCGAGAGGATAGCTACTCCACTTTAGCAGTCCCTGAACACTCTTCATACCAGTGCGGAGCCAACGACATCAGAGCTGCTTTCCAGAGTTTCGTGAATCAACACCAAAGGTCTGACGCAAGTGGAACGAGGGAAAGCCACGCCAATTCGTCGCTACATATTCTTTTCTCCGGGAGGATCTGCAGCCACCACAGCTAGTCGACATATGCCATGCAAATGAGAGGCCCACACCAACCCAATGCCGTGGATACCCGCTTGGCTTGGTTATTAGCTGTGTGTGATATGTCCTTCATACTTGTAAGAGAAGATAAGCTCATAAACTTTTAATTACTCATAGGGTGAAGTCTCTGATTAAAAGCTTTAAACTTTTATTTTGCTCTTGATTAGTCCATCCCACTGCGTCTCTTTAAATAGCACATTGCTAATTTCTATTTTTCTCGTTCATTAGGCCGGATCCTGCCGTGATTCACCTAACAAGGTCGCCGCGTTCAGAGGTTGCGGTTCCCAAGGTGTTTTCGTTCTGGTCACTCCACTTCGCAGTTAGATCGCTACGATTCCTTGGTCACTCGCTTCGAAACTCTAAATTCTATTCTTTGCAGTTGCGCACTCTGTATAAAATATTGATTAGTTATTTGTATACTAAATTTTGGCAATCTTTAATTGTAAAAGTAGATGATAGTTATCATTCAATTAAAGATTCATTTATAATGAAAGTCGTTCCCCTCTTTCCCATCTGACACGTTGATCTTTAACTCTGGGTGTTTTAAGTAAATTTAGATCAATCTAAGTATTAGTAGAACGTGACACAAGTTAAAAACTAATAAGAATATAGCTGTTATAAAATTATCAAAAATTTTGATTTATGCCTGAAATATAAAAAAAATTGAAATTAAATTGCTTTATATTAAAATATGAACATAAAGAAACTGTTATAAATTTTTTAATATTTTCAATGAGAAAACAATGCGTATAGCATTGATACGCCCTTTATAAAACTTTCAATCTCTCCATTTAACATTTTGACTGTCTCCTGCCTGTATGCATTTTTTCTCAAAATTATGAATGCACTTTATTGAACACACCTATACAGGGTGTTCACATGAATTCTGACACATTTTATTTGATGAAAAATTAGGAAAGAAAATTCCACTGCCTGGGTTCGAATCAGGAACCTTCTGCTCACCAGCCCTAAGGACATGTAGCTAGCATTAATGCTTCCATGTCCACAGTGGCGCAATTGGTTGGCACGTCTGCAAGAAGGTTCCTTGTTCGAACCCAGGCTGTGGAATTTTCTTTCCTATTTTTTCATCATATAAAATGTGTCAGAATTCATGTGAACACCCTGTATATGTTCATCATATTCATCTGCGAGTGCGTGTCATCTCCGAAAATATCTGGATTATCTCTATGCAGATTCTGTTCGATCTCCTCTGGGTTGAGACCAGCATCCACGCCAGTGAAAATAACGTGTGGTCGGCTCTTATGGATGGTTTTCACCGTGAGATCCATTGTGTGCTGGTCATGGGACGCTGTTTCTAGCAATTCCGGACTTGGACAGCTTTATAGACTCCAGTTCAGAAGTCCTGATGTCAACTGGCAATGCCTCTCCTAGTCCGTCATTTCCATCATCATTTTGTTTGTGGGACACTTTTGTGTCTGATATCGGCTCCTGGCCTGGCCCTTGGCCAGCACCATGGCGAAAGAGGGTTTGGGCTGATAAACATTGACTCCAATAGTGCCCTACTGCTCTGGGAAGTGTTCCAGAGACACAGTAATTGAAGAGCTTCCAGAAATGGGCTTGTCAGGGGGGCTTCCGTTCCTGTCCTCATCAGAACAGGCAGGAGGGTGGCTAGTGCAAACCGGACGACTATCAAGACCCTGCAGAATACCGCCAAGAGAAGTAACGTCTGATTGCAACACCGCTTAAGAATCTTTGAGCTCAGAGTACTCCGCTGCAACACTCGATAAAAGCTTAGGACAAGTACATCTAGCTCTATCCTGAGTGGAGAGAATGGACTGAAGGCACCTAGCAGAGGAAGCTTTCCTTAGAAAATCCACTGCATCTACCACAACGGTCTGACTGGCCCTGGTAAAGCTAATTTTTCCGCTTGTTTGGGCATTGGAGACTGCATTCTTAATGAGGTCTAAGTTTTCGTTGATTAGACCTGAGAGGAATTGACGTCCAGGTTGATAGGGTCCGAGCTGGAAGGCGGGATTGTAAGCGGAAGGATTATCGATCATGTTGCCACCGCAGGAGCCTAACTTAAAACAATCAACACACTAAAAAAACGCCAGCAGGGCCAATAAGATGAAAGCTTGTCTAAGATGAAATAGTAACTTAGTTTTTCCTTTTATTATTTTTTTATTAATTTTTTCCCTCTTTTTCTTGTCCTTTTGGCTCGGCTTTTATTTGCCTCGATTTCATTTTATTTATTGTGTTGTTTTGTGTGTAGTTTTTGCTACCCCGTTTTGGGCTTTGGCCTGTAGGAGGACAACAAAGGGTCTTGTCCACTGGTTTATCTGGTGGCTTATCCCCTATAGTTGTTGTTGTTACAATTACAATTATTAACAATAACAACACTAATAATATTATTACTGGCTTGTAAAATTTTATTTGTAATTATTTGTGAATATATTACTTGGGGTGTGGAGCAACACCCCCTGAAAGAAGGCCTGAGCGCTGGTTTTATGACGTCATAGCTAGGAGGGATAAAGGGAAGAATGGATGAAAGGGGGTCATACGCTGATTGAATTAATTTTGTTAGATATTAACCTTTTACAGAAACAAATATTATTTAAGTATCTATAAAATGAAAGGATTAAAAAATATATAAAATTTGAAAGGTTTAAATGTCGCTTTGTATAACGGTTCTGTCCTTTTTTTCTAATACATTTATTATCTAATTTTTTGTCTTTAAAAAAAAAAATTCTTAATAAATCCCAAATTACTTAAACACAAAAGTATAAGAGGAATTTAAAACAAAACAACACAATAAAATTCATTTATTTCACGTTGCAAAATTTTGAGTATAAATTTTTATGTACAATTTTTAAAAACAATTTCTAATTTTTCCGTAAAAGTTAACAATTTTTTTTTTATGAAGTCCACCTACATCATAATTGAGGTCTGGATAGTTTTCCCGTTTTCTCATCATAACATTTAGAGAATTTTTTCAACGTCATTTGACCAAAAGTTTGGACCAACCAGCAATGTCAAGAAAAACTGAATTTATACGAAAACTGTTTTACACCTACAACTCTAAGTAAATATGAAACAATATTCAGGGAAGAAACAAATTTAATTCTGCGTTGTTGGTTTCTTATTACCTAAAATCAAAATAAGACTGACCAAAAGTTTGGACCACATTTGTATAACATAAAGGGAAAAAAATATTACATTATTAACTAATGAATTATTTTGATATTTGAGATCATTTTGACTCTACAATATTTGACAAACGACCTGAAATAGAATTAAATAAGCTTTTAATAACATTTGGCTTAACAGCTTTCTGAATGGCTGCTATTTGTTGTTCTCGAGGTTTGTACTCATGTTTTGGTAAATTTTTTGTTCCATGAGATGCTACACATTCTCAATAATATTGAGATCTCGATTTCGAGCAGTCCAAGCAAAAGTGGAAATGTTATTGCTCTCAAAATAGGCTTTCACAAGTCGTGCAGTATAGATTGCAGGACTGTCCTGCTGCTAAATCCATGGTTTTTGCTTAAACTAGACTTTGCACAAAGGGATGAACACATTATGAAGATCATCTTTATACTGAGCTGTTGTGCAATGTCCATCTATACTGTGAATCTTCAACTTTCCGTTGCTTCCAATGGCACCCAGAATCATCACTCCACTACCACCCATTTGCCGCAGTGGAACAAGTGTTTCTTTATCACGATGCTCTTCATAAGAACCAATATTAACAGGACCATCCAAACTGATTCGTTTTTCATCAGAAAACACAATCAATTGGAAGTCTGTGTTTTCACGCAGAAGTGTCTTAGCAAACTCCAGTCTCTCCTGCATGTGTTTCTGTGTTAGTGGCAACTTTTTGGATATAATTTCATAGGCAAAGTTCTGAGCACGTAGTTCGCTGCAAATTGTTCTTCTTGAGGCAGCAAGTTGCAAATTAAGCTTGACTTGTGTGGTGTTGACTACATGCCCAGATGTAATATCATGTCTAACATGTCTCTTAATTTTTGATTTGTCTCTTCGCGTCAGTGCACAAGGTCGTCCTATTTCCGTCCTATTTTCCAATTAACATTTTTAACAATTCTGATAAAGATTTGTAGCTCACACGGGAGATTTCAGCAACTTTTTTGAAGTTTGTAAATTGCTTGTTAAAATTTCTAATTCGCTCTCGTTGGCTTTCAGTTAATATTGTACAATACATAAGATGGTTTTAGTACTCACCACTCAACACGATGACTTGTAATATGCAAATTATTTGCATGTTTATGATGTTGGTCCAAACTTTTGGCCAGTCTTATTTTGATTTAAGGTAATAAAAAAGCAACGACGCAGAAATAAATTTGTTTCTTCCCGGAATATTGTTTCACGTTTACTTAGAGTTGTAGGTGTAAAATATTTTTGGTATAAATTCATTTTTTCTTGATTTTGCTGATTGGTCCAAACTTTTGGCCACCAGTGTATTAGGAGGTATCGCGATATGCGGCTTTCTTACAGTGCTCACGCTTTAGACATGCACAATAGAAATTTTTCTCCTTCCTGTGGGCAGTGTGTCTCTTCGTACTAAATCCAAATACAGTTTTCTTTTTCTATTTTCAGAAGGTGGAGGGAATGGATAAAAGTTATGTTTTTTTCATGGATACATGACTAAGTTTTTCTTTTTTCTAGTATCTGAATTATTTCTATGAGTTACACACAGAAAATTAGACATGTTTCAAATATAATACAGTATGTGCTACTCCTCCATTTAGTATGATAGTCCAATTTAATATAGCAGACCAGCATGTACTCATCCATTTTGAAATTCTGCCCGCAATCACGTCATTAATAAAGCTCATTTTTACAGCATTTCGCATCCCAACACTCTTGCTTCCACATTTTCCAGAAGTTTTTTGGGCCCCAATACTTTCATTATACAGGATGATTATAATTAAAGTTACGATTTCAAAAATCGATAATTTGAAAACTACTCGTCAGAATGACCTGATATTTTAGCAGAACAATCGTGAGGCCATAGATTTTGTCTGGCGAAGGAAAAAAAATAGTTACAAAATCTGTCGATAGATGGCGCTGGCTGGGTAATGTCAGGGGAAAAACCAAAAATGGATTCGTGAACCACAAGAATGTTGTTAGCCAAAAGGAAACGATAGAGTTCAGGGGTTTACGAAAAATTTATTAGTGAAAAGACAAGAATACATGTTTACAGCGACAACAGTGATAATGCCAAAAAACAGAGCTTCATTGAACAAATATCTTACTGATGATTAAGCCAGAAGTTGTTCGATATGCCCTCTGCCTTGTTCCGCTACTAATTTGAAGCGCAAAATGGCATGCTCCACAACAGGTCGTAGGGTATCTACTGATGCAATGCATGTGGTGTGTGATGCTTGCCTTTAAGTCTGCTAGATTCTCAATCCACATGCTGTAAACAACATTCTTCAGTCATGAAGCATTCAAGCAAAGAGCTGGTGTTTTGCATTTTTATGACAGCTATGTCTGCGGTGCGCATGTCACGTATTATCTGCATATCTCCAGACAATGTGAACCCTGCCAGCGCCATCTATCGGCAGATTTTGGAACTATTTTTTTTCCTTCGCCAAACAAAATTCCATTGCCTCACGATTGTTCTGATAAAACATCAAGTCACTCTGACGAGCAGTTTGCAAATTATCGATTTTTGGAATCGTAACTTTAATTATAATCACCCTGTACTTGCGCAAGAGCAAGAACAACCGAGAAGTATGGAAAGAGCGAATTAATTTTTTTTTTCACATCACAACATTCAGGAAAAATTATTCTGTTCGAAACATTAAACGTCCATTCAATTAAATCGATCACATTTACGATGGATTTCAGAACATCATCTTTTTTTTGCTCGAAATTGTTTTTCAGCAATTTCTAGGACTTGAAATACATTTTTTGATATGTAATTCAGAGGATCCTTGTCAATATTATATTCCTTAGCATAACTTTTTATTTCCGTCAGCCTGGCATGTTCGTTTTCGCTAACGCTTTCTACTAAGGAAGATCTGCATAGGTCACAGAGTGTGCATTTCCTGTTTAGTGAATTTACAATGCTTCCTCCAAAGTAAAACAGCGAGTTGCGTTCTTCCAAACAAAATTGCTCCTTATTTTCAGCATCTTCAGAGGGATCTTCATTAGCAGTGTTGTTATCCACATTGTCTGAAGCAAATTCACTTTCCTCTGTTCCATTCTCCTCCGCCATTTGTGTTCTGTGGCTAAATATTGATGGTATAGCGTTGGGCTTTAACTTTCTTATTCCATCTTTCCTGTTCTGCTCAAACTGGTCTTCTGTGAAGCGTTTCTAATATTAACAGAAATTTTGTAGTTTAATAACACCATTATACGATATAGTATAATTTGGGCTTTTGTCTTAGAGGATATTGTCCTATACGTTATGAATTAGTGTATAATACATAAACTTTTGTATCGTATTATTTGGGATTTGAGAGAAAAACACTTCGTATTAAAAAACTGTATTTATGTAGAAATCGCTTTCACAAAGACGGACCAGGAGAATAAACGAATAAAACGGGATATCAGGACCGGCAGCGTAAATAACTTGGAGATTTTGTCCTACACGTTATGAATTAAGCTTGAGATCGTGTATATTACGTAAAATATTCACGAATTTATTTATTCATTTGTATATTTTGGAAAATAAACTTTCGGGAAAGCTCTCTACATGAACGTGTGCACTTGTTGGAAATTACATTTTTTTTTTGCACAGTATTATGCAACAACCATGCTTGGTTGTTTATGTTCAATTGAAGAAATCAGAATTCGCAGTGTTTTCATAACCGCATCACTATGAAAACTTTGTTCCCACTGTTTTATCTTTTAAATAAAAATCTCAAATAAAATAACTTTCTTTGAATGAATTTCATAATTTTGTATCGTATTATTTGGGATTTGAGAGGAAAACACTTCGTATTAAAAGACTGTATTTACATAGAAATAGATCGCCCTCGGTGGCTCAGTGGTTGCGTGGTCGCCTCTGATGCCCGAGGACGCGGGTACGACCCCGACCGAGGACGACGAGGATTTTTTCAGGGGGAAAGTCCTGAGATTACGCACTTCCTTCGGAAGGGAAGTAAAGCCCTTGATCCCGTGTAGTCGTTTGCCGGCTGCACATTAAAGAACCCTTGCGAGCAGTGCTGCCATTGAGGGATCTGAGCATTTCCCGCACGTGTAAAATATCCATTATAACCTGGTCCAACGAAACATTTTACTGTGGAAAAGTAATACCTTCACTTTTTTATTTTACTTATATGGTTTAATCGCATACAGAATTGGGATAGAATCAATAGGATATAGAATTGTCATTCTCGTTTTCCATAATTATTAAAAATTTCAGGTATATCAAATTTTATGTTTTTTCGTAACGAGTATTCTTGCTTCCTGCGTTTTAGGTAGTTTTTCGAACTTTAAGTCAAACAACTGTAATTGTCGCCATTCAGAGTCTAATTTTTATTGAGCTGTGTAGTGTTTTAAAAATGGAAATCGTTCAATTACTTTCACAATTGACGGGTCAGTATTTGTCCAACATTCAGGATTTATTTATTCCAACAAAAATGGCTATTACTGTGTCTCGCTTTCTTTAATCTACGGTTTCTCCGTATTTCCCGCAATTTCCCGCGATTATTCATTTCCCACACAATATCCCGCAAAATGTTAAATTCCCCGCCAAATGGCAGCACTGCTTGCGAGGCAAAATTTGCGGCCCCTATAACGCCGTCCTGAAATGACCATGGCAGTTGAAAAGGACGTTAATACCAACCAAACTAACCAACATAGAAATAGCTTTCACGAAGACGGGACCAAAGCTTTCACGAAGACGGGAAAATTATGAATAAAGCGGGATATCATATTAATGGCAGCGTAAATGACAGGATTCTACTGTTTCTACATGTACTGTATTTTACTTAGATTTTTGAGAATGTAGATTTTATGTACAATAATAGAACTCATTGCTTATTTCACATAATCGATAGTCGGCATTTGGATTCCAGTTTTTTTGTCCAATTCAATGCAGCCATATTTTTAAATGCTCTTCATTCCCTTTACCGAATGGTAGACGTAAAAGTTTGTCTCGTATTACAATTTACAGTGCAACACTGCGGCATTTCGGAATGGAAAACCACGCAACACTGAACAGTCCTTACACAAACAGACTTAGTTTACCTGAGCAGCTGGGTCCAAAATGGCGGATTTGAACATGTGACAAGCTCTAGACCAATCAGCGCGTGAGTTTGGCGGCAAATCGACAGGGAAAAGAATGTCGTTACTTTCCAGTGCTGCCATTAGGCGGGATGACATGTGGGAAATGAAGAAACGCGGGAAATTGCGGGAAATGTGGACAAACCGTAGGTCAAAGCAGAGCTTCCGCACATGTAAATATGCGGAGGCTACGGTCAAAGAAATCGAGACACAGTAATGGCCACTTTTTTTGGTGTCAATTTGAAAAATAAAGTTGACCGAAACTGGCCAAACTATAAAAGTTAAATAAAAAGTGAAGTTATTACTTTTCCACGATCAAATGTTTATTAAATATGTAAAATGTTTCCTTGGACCAGGTTATAATCTATATTTCACATGTGTGGGAAATTGCAGGAAATGCTGAGATCCCCTGGCGGGAAATACGCAGATCTCTCAATGGCAGCCATGGCCCACTAGATTATAGAAGGCCTTCCATTCGGTGATAAGAAGTGGAGGCAAATAGGTTTCTCTTTTTTGCCACATTGGCGCTGAAACTCGGCCCTAGCCTAAGCTTCGATTTCGTTTAACCAAACATATCGCACGCGTTTTTGTTTTGTTAACGACAATGAGATGTTAACAACAATCATGACAATAATTGAAGAACGAAGATTCAACACCACCTAGAATAGAAAGAACGTCTGCGCATTGAAACGCCATACATTAATAAATTAAAAGATTAAAAATTATTATACATAGTTTAATTAAAAAAATTAATTATAAAAACAATTATTAAAACCTATAGTTAGACAAGAAGAATTTTAGGCTAAATTAAATAGCTATATCGCCTATTCAGAATGCATTATTTTCAATTTTAGCTACTGAAAAGCATCGAATGGACAGGCCTTCTATAATCTAGTGGGCCATGTGGCAGCACTGCTACTTTCCCTATCCATAGCTTTAGTCATTAATTGCACACAGCGCATGAGCCGTATGCTTTGAGGAGTGGGTTAGGTTAGGTTAGGTTAGAGCAGCAGTTTAGAGAAAGTATTTTCGGGAAGGAAATCAAAATAAAACAAACATTCCTGACCACAAACATTGTTTACGAGTACTAAAGGCTGGTTCCCATAGCTCCGATTTTAAGTGCGATCCTGCGATAATCGCACCTGACTGAGTCGAGCCTATGGAAACCGATTTTCTTATCCTCCGATTTTTAGCTCCGATTCGAATGCCCGACTGAAGTCGCGACTACAAATCGTCAGTTGCAGTAGTTTGAACCGTACAAACTTTTCTAGTTCCGATCCTGCGATTTCGATCACGTGGATCACTGTATCGGATCGATCTATTTGGAATTGTGAAGAGAACCCATCTGTGACGATGAAAATGTGATTTTCGTAACTGGCAAAATGCTATTAATCAATGAATGTTGAGGAAGTCATATAATTTATATAAAAGAATTGTTTTTATATATAAATGTATACATAAAAAAATTATCGAAATGAGCAAAATTTATTTACCCATAATCGATCAGACATTATTCAGAATTACAAATTTAAAATTCAATTAACCAAAAAGAGACATTGAGATACTATTGGTTATAAATATTAGTAAAATATAATAACAGTTGAAGTTTTAAAACGCATTATTTTACTAATCAATATTCTAATTTTTAAGAAATAACAAAATTGATATTCTATACAAAATATTAAAATATTTATAAATTGTCTAGAAAATTTGGATTAGATCAGAAACCAATACAAATATTTTCGAAATATATAATTAAAATGTGTAAATATTTAGTTATTTAAAAAAATTCCACCTCACAAGGCTTTTTGTATTAGGACAAAAGTTAAGTTAGTTTATTGGAATTAAAAAAAAAACCTTGTATTGTAAAGAGGACTTTTTTAAAATAACTAACTATATACAGTGCAATGCAACTTGAGTAGAGTAAAACAATGAATCTAAAATGTGCAACTAAAATCTTTATTTAAATTGCATCAAAATGTTTTTATCAAAAATAAATTCATAATAAATCTAAATGATATAGTAAGCTAGAGGAACACACCAGCGTATAAAAATTTATATTTATTCCATGACTAATTCCACGATTTTCAATTTTGATAATATTGATTAAAAAAAATGATGCAATTTGAAAATTAAATTTTTAATTACACATTTTAAGGATTAATTAGTTATATAATTTGAAGATATTTTTAATTTGAATCCTTTTCTTGATTCCATAGAAGATTCTATTTTAAAAATTTTATTTTATAAAAAATTGTTATCTATTTTGTTTTTGTAAACTTTTATAATTATTCATTTTGGGTGACCTTTTTAATTATCTCAACAAGGTATAATATATAAAATAAAACATTAGAAAAGCTTAATTCTTTTTTGTGAAATAAATGAATTTTTAAATTTATCAGCGCCAAAGCCCGCTAGTCAGGGTCTTTGTCAGCTCTGTTCCAGCTCTCTCGTTAGCCACGTGCTCCAGCAAAGGAGGGGGGGGGGGGATTCATCGAATCGTCGGTGTGATTTCCCATGCTCTTGCCTTTGCGTGTTGAGGAATATCAAATATATTATCACAGATGAGTATATAACTATTCCCCTCTTTATTATTTGATAATTTTTAAGGGGTATACGGCTTTTTTAAAGCTGTATACAACGTAAGAAAACACGCTCGCCAACAACGATATGAAATGAGTAGATCGCTTATGTGCAATTTGAAGGCGGCGAAAAGTGGAACTAATCTCTATTGTTAGCATGGTTATTAGATGAAGAGGTTGGGAACTCTAACACTCCCAATTACAGTGGCTAGAAGAAATAGTGTGTCCATTGAATACAAAATGCAGCTATGAGAGTGTAATGATGACTGATGACACCGCCAGATGGCACGACAATCTAATGCGCCGACAATTACTCTATAATGCATGGGATTCAATGTAAGTTTAACAGCACGAACGCTTTAAAAATACTTGTTTAATAAAATAAAATAAGATTGTAAACTTGAAATAATATGCAGATAAACGAACTAAGTGAATTTCAAAGCAGTATTCGTTTTATTTATTATTTAATCGAATAGCCATTTTTCTCATTTCTTGGTTGGTTTACATTTGTTTTACGGTTTCGTTATGTGTCTCTAAATTAAAATTTAAAATATAATAATATAACCCTGCAGTAACAAATAGCATTATCAAGTTTCTACGTTCTTACACGCTTGCACTTTCTATTAAAAACACTAAACGAAGAAAGAAGTGCAAAACGTGAGAAAAGTAAACGTTTAAAGCTCAGACGTACACAAAAACATGTAATAAATTATAAATTATGAAATTTGTAAAATATAAAAAGAACATTTCAATTTAAAAACCATTACAATTTTCCATATAATTATCTTCTGCGCTTAACTTTTTATAACAGCAGCTATTCGATTAAATAATAAATAAAACGAATACTGCTTTGAAAGTCACTTAGTTCGTTTATCTGCATATTATTTCAAGTTTACAATCTTATTTTATTTTATTAAACAAGTATTTTTAAAGCGTTCGTGCTGTTAAACTTACATTGAATCCCATGCATTATAGAGTAATTGTCGGCGCATTAGATTGTCGTGCCATCTGCCGGTGTCATCAGTCATGATGACACGAAATCAGCGGCAATGGACACACTATTTCTTCTAGCCACTGTACTCCCAATGCTAACGAGTTTGTCCCTCAGAGCGAAACGGAAGTAGATGGCGCTAGTGCAGATTCCAGCCCGCTTTCCCACCTTGAAACCATGATAATTGAAGGAGCAACTTGGAATTTTGTGAGCCTTTATTATTATTTTAACGAGAAATTGTTTAAAATTCCAATATATAAAGCCGAAATTGGATATTTACCAGATATAGAAATAAAAAGATTATTTTGTGAAACTCATGAAAATTATCTAATAGCTAAACTAATTTTTCATTATATTGTTATGTGAATGCATTTTATTTCCAAGCAAACAGTGCAAAACAATTGTACTTAATCAAAACAATAATTCAAAAAAAATTCAAGGAAAATATCAAAGTTATAATTATTAATAATTACTTTTGTTTTATGTATTATTCAAGATAAATATTATTAATAGCCACATTAACTTTAAAAATTTGTTAATATAAAAAAGTTACTGAAATTATCTCTGACAAAAGTTTCAGAATAACACATTCGTATGAATTTTAAATTTATTTCTACCCCCCCCCCCCCTTCATCCATCCCTGATAAAGTATCATTATAGAATTATTTGATATATACATCTGTACAATATATTTTTTGTTATATAGTTAATTATATTTAGAACTTTTACGATAGTGTTTAATTTCCTTAAGAGGCTTTGAATAACATTTGAAACAATATTTAAAGTATTATTCAAAAATGCTTAAGATATAATGGTATAATGTAAGTAATTTGGTACAAGTCAATATTGGAAAATTGAGTATAAAAGTTAAGCTAAATATCTGACTGTTTCCAATTTGAAATTGACTAAAAACACTGATAAATGTTCTTATTTAAGAATATTATGATAAATATTTTTATTTAAGAATATTTTGTTAACTTCATTATATATATTCCTAATATATCTTTGTTAGTTTATTTAATATAAGAATTTTTTATTATTAAAATCAAGAACAGATGAACTCCCCCTTCACTGTTCTTGTTAAAATGCTATTTAAACTTCATAATTTATTAAATACATTTACTGATTGTTTATATGTACTATTATATATTTCTTATTTAATGGATATAATTTAATTATTAAACAAACTTTAAATTCACAAAATTGCGGTTGATTCGTTACATGTATTTGAAAGTACAGTCAACCAAAGGAAATAATCCACACGAGTTTAATACTTAATATTA
>JAHWFO010070825.1:164751-184576 GCA_023313115.1 Rhysida immarginata | reverse complement strand
CTGTACAGAGTTGTACATAAGCGTAAACCTGTGTAAATAGGTGTATAAACGTGTGTAAATTTGTGTACGTGTATTTAAATGTGTGTAAAGTTGTGTAAATATTCTATACAGATGTGTACAAAAGTGTAAACTTGTGTAAATAAGTGTATAGATGTATGTAAACTTGTGTGAATAGATATATACCTGTGTGTAAACTTGTGTACATTGTGTATACACGTGTGTTAATTTGTGTAAATATGACTATATGTGTAAATTTGTGTAAATATGACTACATACCTGTAAGTGTGTAAGTAGCTGAGAAAATATATAAATATGTATGTAAAAATGTGTAAATAAGTATATACGCGTACAGTAAACATTCCGTTAATGAGTCTTAATTCTTGTATAGTCGAGTCAATTGACCCGAGAATGGCGACTCGGAAATTCGGGTCAAACAACTCTTACTGACATCTGTGTCCAACGATTCTCTTAAATGGGTCGTATTGGAAGAATCATATGACTCTCACAAGCGGGTCATATTAACCGCATATTGCTGTGAGTGAATGTTACTACTTGCGTCATTCATGGATGGCCTGAGTGTTTCATTGCAAATGTTCAGAGGGCGCCTATTAACAGCATATTACATTTTTTCTATGGGAAAATAATGAAATGGCATGTCTCTCTATTGAAAGTCTCTGGTGGTGATGCACCATCCTTGTGGAAAGAACTTTGGAAACTGCCATCATCAGTCAACACTGACGGGAACACGGTGCATTTACGGGTACTCATCAGCATGTAAGGTACCGCCTATAAAAATGGTCCAATGAAAGAGGTGCCCCATATTCCACACAATACCATAACTCTGCTATCACCAACGACTTTGGATGGATCTGTCGAATGAGAGTTCGCATCCCTCCAATATCTCATGTTCTGACGGTGTACCTCATCATGAACATAAAAATTTGCCTCATCACTGAACACAATGTCATGTACAAATAAAGGATCCAGTCGATAGTTTTTCAGAGCCCATGTACAGAACTCCTCACGTATGCCCGAATCATCCTCGTATAGTTTTTGCTACATCTGAACTTTGAATGGCTGCCACTTATCGGTATGCAAAATCCGTGCTATGGATGATTGGCTGACTCCACACTCAGCTGCAAGCCAACTTGTGCTGCGTTGTGGACTCCTTTCAGATATTGCCAACACCACTGTTGAGGTTGCCTGAAATGTGATATCACATATGCGAAGGTACTATGCGTGATTGGTTCGGGGTGCCGGGCGTTGAAATCAGTAGCAATGGTAAGGTAGGGCGTTCCCTGGCTCAATCCTCTCCTCCTTCATTAGTGCCATCACCAATTACCTGCAACAAACAATTGACCAGTGTTTTGGTTAAAAACTTGTGAACAACAATAGATAACTGAAATCCGAATACAGGAATGGGCTCCTGAGAAAAAACAGGTGTTATTTAATCATTATTGAGTTTAACTAACATCCCCTGGAGATGTAAGTCAGGTTGTTCACACTCTACAAAGTTAATTCGCTGAAAATCGTCCATAGCGTTCATAGCTTAAAGTTTGTATGTCTAAAGGGTTTGCAGGGCCTTCATCCTCTTTTTCATCTCCTCTCTCTCATTAATTTCAGTTACTTTAGCCTCCATCATTTCGAGTGTTTTTTGTAAATTATAGTGTAATTCTGTTCCTAAATTGCCATATGTTAGGCCTTCCTTTAGTCCATCTTTTGTCGAGTTAAAAGCTTCCATGTAGGTTTCTCATCCTATCTGTAGTTCTCCTAAAGTTCGACATGTTTTGAACATAAGAAGTAATGAAAAGAAGTATTTTTCAGGCATTTCCTCAACGTCATAGAAATAATGATTTGAGATATGGTCGGTCTCTTCTTTTCAGATACTTTTTACAGCTTTCTAACGCAGTATTCAACTTTTTTGAAATTTTAAGCAATTTAACTACATCATAAGTTTTTGCGAAATTGTACAAATTGATATGCTCCAAATCTTTTTGCCTATTAGGATAATAATCAAGCCATGACTCATAATAAATATCAGTAAAATCCTGTTCAAATATATCCTCTTCCGATAGATACTGACATCAACCATCTTCTTGTTGTTTGAGGATCAGTTCCGTACAGTGGAATTCTAAGCAAAGTGTCACTTGCCTCCCAAGCTCTACATGGCCGGTTTGACAATACCCTTAGTCCGACGTTGTATAATCCTTCTTAAATTCTAGTAGAATTTATATAAGTATCCTAAACACTATCTTTATGCCAAATTTCTAGTGTTTAAGGCTGCGAGAAGTACCCTCAGATTTTTGATGATCGGTCAGTGAGTCAGTGTCTAACTAAAGAAATTTTGAGTTCTTGTATCTTATGAACTAGAAAAGATAGAAACGTAATATTTGAAGGTTCAGTTTCATTTGCAAAGTACTCTATATATAAAAAGTTTCAGGATTCTATGCAACTCTGGCACAAAGATATGTAGGGTCAAACGTACGCCGAGTTGCTTCCTGAAAAGGATGTTACAGCCGTGCTTGCTCGACTTGGCGAGGGCACTGCCGTTACCTCCAGGTATATAATAAAAAATAAAATAAAAAGAAACCGTATAAAAGAAAGAGAGATGGAAAGTGAAGCTAAGAAGAAATTAGATTATGACAGAAACTTTAAAATCTTTAGCACTTGGTCACGATAGAGACCAACGTGAAAAAGAATAGAATAATTGAATAAATAAATAAAACAAAAGCTAAAAGAAAATAGAGGGTAGAGAAGAAAAGCACCAGACAATACCTTTAAATAACAGAAATACCTCAAGAGAACTGATAAAAGCTCAGTTATAAAATATCCGCGATGACGTAGCCCTACTGTCACGAACACACGCAGTGGAAGAGTGTGAGTGAGCAAGGAAATCGTGTATAAGGAGCATACATTTATTAAATTTTTAATGACCATTAACTGTAATTCAAATACATATATTGATAATAAATTATAGTGAAACACTTTAAGGTACACCCACTCACTTAAGGTGAAATGGCGACCTTTACAAACAAAAAAAAATGGTTACAAGGAGAATACCTCTAACACGAAGAAAATCTCCAAGAACATTTTAAAGTTAAATTTACCAATATCTGAATAAATTAATATTGAAAATAATTAAGTATCTGTAGGCTATGCAGGGCATTAAACATCCTGGTCCGCTCAGTGAGGGAAGCTACTAAATAAAATTAGAATAGCCATTAGTGGAGAATAACAGTTGGCAAACAGCAATACACAATAAAACCAAGCTTACAAATTATTTTAGTTAAGAGTAAAATTAACATCGACGCGTGGGACCACGTCCTTACACTCAGCCCGACGCTCTCTGTGACAAGAATATCTACTAGCGCCAGTAACAGCCTGTAACACAGCCTCTGGCGGAAAGAAGCAATGCCATCAAGAAAAACACTCTTAATAAGGAGCAGAGAGCGGAAAGCTAAAATAAAGGGAAGCACAGAATGCAACTAGAGATAGGATGCCTATCTTAATTTTACACCAATATGGAATTTCAGCTTACCTCGAGATTGTGGCGAAAGTGCTGAGGCTCTCCCTTATAAACGCTTGAACGGTCCAGGTAAATATACCGGCGACTACGTCGCTTGAAGAGTAGGACGCTAATTCCTCCGTCGGAAACACACAGTAGCAAGCGGAGATTTGAAGCTCGATTATTACCACGAGCGATGAGTCAATCCTCGGTGGGAAAAAGTATTGGTCGTAACCTGATCCAAAAACTTGAGGCCTTCTCGTGCGAAATGATGCCTTCGGCTCGGTAGGAGCATTGTCTTTTGAAGTGTATCGGAGTCCATCAATTGCAACGAGAGAACTGGTTGGGGGCAATGTTGTCCTCGGCTCAGTAGGAGCTTTGTCCGGGAAACTTCCCTGCCATTGGCGAGATGTATCAACAATGACGAGCAGGGCGAATCACCTGTAACACTGTCCTCTATTAATTGTGCTGAAGAATGAATTCGAGACATTAATATCGTTATCAATTAGAGCAGACTTATCGTCTAATACACAGTCGGAGTTCACGCAGCTCGAGCGTTTGTCTCCTAGCCCGGCTGCCTTCTTCAACACAGTCCTCGTGCGCTGAATTGGCATAGAACCTTCTCGATGGTTTCTTTTGCTCGGATCCGAGAGCCTAATGTCTGGCGACTTATCCCCATCAATCTCTGTAGCCGAATCCTCAATTTTAAGCTCCCGCTTGTCCGCCTTTTCTTTGCGCAAGAGCTTGCGTCGCTTTTCCTTTTTCCTTCCACCATCAGGGAGCATATAGAAACAGTTGTCTCTTGATTGCAGAAGGCGACCTCTGTTGTCGACAGATGGCGACAGCCGAACTCCAGCATTATTTCTTAGCCTGCATCGTCTACTAGAAATACTGGAGCCCGTAACTGTCGCAATCCTTTGTGACACCTACGCACAAAGGCAGAAGCTAACGAGGGGACGTCTAACCTCGATGAAAACTGGAAGCAGCCATCACCTTTAGCTGTCAGGACAACTGTCAAGTGGGCTTTCTCATTTTCTTTTGACTTCAAGGAAACTGTTCTAGATCCCACAACTTCCACAGTTGAAACCCCACAGTAGTTTCGTCCATTGTGACCAAATTACCTTCAGCTATTTTATCTTCTGAGACCGCCTTTTCAACATACCTCACAAATTTAACCAGTTTATCAACTAAATTTTTAGGATCTCTCTGTGAAAAAATATTTTTTTTCCTAAGTGAGTAACCAAGGGCGCGTTCGACATCGCGCACTAAACGCCTTTGTGCGTCCACTAAACGCACTAACGTGTTCGTCATGGAACCCGCGGATGTTCGTCATTGTGAGTACGCGCACTATTGGGCGTTTCGTGCGTGCACCAAATGACCCTAGGTTAGGAGCAGAGTCGTTTAGTGCGTTGCAAGATGGCACTGCCCTAGAGCTTGAAACGTAGCGATAGATAGTTCGGAGTTTTAGTTACCGTTAAAGAGCCAACAGGTATAAAAATAATTGAATTCTGTATATCGTTTAAACTGACATTGAAATCTACTCTGTAATGATCGATTTTGGTGTGTTATATGAATGCAGATGTTATGATGGGTTTTATTTTGAGCAGTAGACATACTATTCATGGTAGCACGGGTGATGTGACAGTCCCACTTTCGTGCTTTTTCCTGTTTTTCATGACACACAAAATGCACTACACTTTTTTCATCGCTCGCACTGAGTGACGTCACTAAGTGCGTTTAGTGTGCACATGACGTCACTCCAAATTTCTACAAGAAGTGCTGCAGCCACCCATTGCTAGCGTTGAAGTTCTTCCCATTGTGATCATTCGCATTAGCGTACATGTCGAGAGCCTTTCGTTTAATCTGTTGTCTTGTAACACCTAGTTGCCTTGACCTCTGCTCAATTATCCAGTCACATAATGTTTGATTCATTTCAGGACTAAGCGTTTTCTCTTATTTGCAAAATCCTCGCCCTTCTCCTTCATCTTTTCTGATGTATCCTGGTGTGTTTTCCATTTTTATGCGTTTAGAATCAATGCTAAACTATTTGGCTGCAGCTCTGTAGAATAGTTTTCAGCATACTTTACTGCTGCTAGTTTAAAATTGATGCTTTAAATGTGAAGTTTTCGTTTTTCGACAGCTATTTTGTTCGACTGAACCCAAAATTAAAAAGCAAGAAAGTAGAAGACAATGATGTTGGTATCTAATTTCTGGTTTAGCAGTGGCAGTTGGGAGAGCAAAAATTCCCGTGAGAACGTGTGAAAGACCCCAGGTGGGCAAGATATAAATATTCTACTTAACAATGGTCAGGTCCGGAATGTTTCCACCTTTTACCCTGCCACCACCGGGTTCACCTTCTACGGAACATCCACAGGAAAGATCAAGGTTCTTCTTATGTACTAGGGATTGATGGAATCTTTCTAATACACATTATAACTATCACCTTAACACCAATACATTAGTCGTATTAAATTAATTAATGTTTGTGCTCGGATAAGGCTTTTGATTTTATTAAACTATTGTTTAGATCAAAACCAGTTTACTTCTAAACCCTAATTACTTGAATAAGAACTAATGGAAAATGATGCATTTATATTAAAAAGTAAACAGTTTATTACTGAATAAGATGGAGTTAAATATATTAATAAGATTGATAAATTTCAAATACTTGTAGGTGGAGTTTTAGTCATCTTAGAATTTAGAAAGAGTTCTTTATTGCAATCAACAAAGTTATTCTGAGTCTCACAATTAACCTTAACATCATTCAAATAAGTGATCTGATTAAAATTTAACTTCTGTACCTCCAAGGTATTTAGAAAGTGTTTTACCTTAAATCTTATAAAAATAATTTTAGTATTTAGTAAACTCAAAGCTTATACATAAAATCTTGGTAGCTGTCACAACGGGTTGTGAACAGAGCCACACGTGAGCGAAATCCCCTGCATCAAGAAACGTCTGCTTCCAGCTCGCGGGCACAGGCGCCATCTAATGCCAATAGCGTTCATAATAATCAAATTAATAATTTAAATAAGAAAAAGGCGCGGCATCGTGGCAAGAGATGACAGCCCAAAAAGCGAATAGCCGGAAGCGAGCAAAAGTTGCGCGATAGCGCGAATCTTGAGCAATGGGAGAGAGGCAGCGACAATTTGGACAGAGTGTACGAGCCAGCGACCGGAAATAGTTGCAGGCAACGAGCTCCAAGCACCGCAGCTGCTTCCCAGAACTTTTCTCAGTATAATTATACGTGGGAATGCGTGGCAGTGCTATTTTGGTACACGGACAATTCGTTCAAGCGTCGAAGTTCAGAGCTTTGAACAGCGGAATCTCCCGTGGGTGCGTCGGAAACAAGTGCGCCTCAGCGAACTGTGCATACTAATGAATTTGTGCCTAACTTTGTGAACTCAGCAGGTGAGAACGAGATATCGAATCGGCCGGCACGAGCGGAGACTCGTCCGGAGAAGTCATTCAATTTCGCTGCCACAAAGACAGGTGAATCTACAATTGAAGCCGACGCCCAGCTTCAACTGGTGGACGTAAGGCTTGGGTTACACTGGCGTAAAACGCCGCGTAAATACGCCGACGTAACGACGCCAGTGATGTCACTTCCGGTAAATAGCATGGTGCCGCTCTTGGCGACGTCGTTACGTCGGCGTATTTACGTGGCGTTTTACGCTAGTGTGACCCAAGCCTAACACGACCAGCCTGGGCCTCAGCAGGATTCTTCGAGTACCGTTATCAATTGCTCTACATAACTCTGCAGCCTAACCTTATCAGCAATCTTGTGTGGATGACTGGTTTGCCATCGGAGCGACTTCGAGCTACGCATCGCAGACGGGACCAAGAGAACCCCGAATGGACATTGGTCGCCCCGTGGGGCATTATAGCTTACTTAGCTGAAGATTTAAGATTTGGGCGCCTACTACATATCTCAGAGGTAAACTGGCTCTAATTTACTTTAGCTGTGGACTCTCTTATCAGGAATGTCAGTCGCAGCTCTCCCGTGCGGCTTCTTTATCGTTGACCAGGCATGAGCGCTTATTCATACCTTTGTATTTGTTTCATTGCAGGACCAGCATTAGCTGTCCCTGACATTAAACACTCAGCGTCGCTGCTAGAGGGGAAGAGAGTCCCGTACGGCAGTGCATGACAATTAATCTCCCGGAGTCAAGCTTCAGAAACATTAATTTAATTATTTTGATGCTAATTCTTGTTAATCTGTTTCCGCACCGTAAGTGCGCATTATTTCACATAAATCTGAAGCTGACGTAATTCGCTTCCTCTTATTCTAACGCCCGTCTTTTATTGGCTATTTAATGACCAATCAGTATTTTTGTAAGTGCTAGATTTATGCACCAGTCTGGCCCCCAAGGGCCCTCTTTTTTCTGTACGAGGGAAATTATCCTTGCAGGCGTAACTCCTCGTGTTAGAGGATGCGCTTAATCATTCTGGATGGAGATTCTTTTTACTATTCATCTTCATCATTGTGTACTCATTATTGTTTAATCTATATATACAGGGTGGTCCATAAGTCTGTCCCCCCCCCTTTTATTTTTTGAACCGAAGCAGATATGTCAATTTTGATGAATCCAATGAATAGGAAGTTGTGGGTGGCCTATCCCATGGTGCACTTTTCATCATCCCAAAAATGCAAATTAGGACACATTCAAAATTTATCTCAAAAACCGTAAGGGATAGAGATAAAAACCCAATTGCAAACTTGTTCAGCATAAAAAAACAAACAAAACAAAAAAAAATCATCCAAATCGGACCAACCAATCACCCACAATCACGCTGTGACTGGTTGTAGTTTACGGCACAAGGAAAACTGAATGTTGATATTTCCGCCATGTAAAGCATGCAAATCAAAAAATTAACATAAATTACCATACTCGCATTCACTTTCATGCGGAAAAGCAAATGAAAGGCATGTTTTAGCACACAGAAGACAGAACAATTCCAGGATGGCAAGCTACAATGTTCCGGAAATGGTCAACATGATCTTCTGATTGTGGGTGATTGGTTGGTCCGATTTGGATGATTTTTTTTTTGTTTTGTTTGTTTTTTTATGATGAACAAGTTTGCAATTGGGTTTTTTTCTCTATCCCTTACGGTTTTTGAGATAAATTTTGAATGTGTCCTAATTTGCATATTTGAGATGATGAAAAGTGCACCATGGGATAGGCCATCCACAACTTCCTATTCATTGGATTCATCAAAATTGACATATCTGCTTCGGTTCAAAAAATAAAAGGGGGGACAGACTTATGGACCACCCTGTATATATATAAATGAATTGCTGTTCGTTAGTCTCGCTAAAACTCAAAAACGGCTTGACCAATTTGAATAATTTTTTTTTGTTTTGTTTCCTGTAATACAGGGGTGGTTTAAAAACAATAAGAATAGGGGAAATCAACCCCTAAGGGGGGGAAAGGGGAATTGAAAATATGAAATAGACTTGATTTATGTTTGTTTGCTTGCATGTGTGAACAATCAATCCGTGGTGTTTGCTTCAACAATCGGCTGGTCGTGTTTATATGTTGCGTCAACAATGGTTGATGAAATTAATACATGACGACGAAGAAGACAGGCCCAGGCAGTGAAAAGTCACCTGATCATCTTAGCCAAGCAACAATGTAATCTTCATTTTGATCTTGTATTTTAGCAATCAGCATTTTTTTGTTTGTTAGAAACAATGAAGGTTACATTGTTGCTTCCACTAAGAAGATCAGGTGACTTTTCACTGTCAGGGTGGTTTTCGTCAGCTACGATGCTTGCCTTAATGTTTCAAGGGGGATAATTATAAGCTGCAATTAAGATAAGCAAGATAATTTTGTAAATTATTAACATGCACTTAATTTAAGAACAAATACCTTAATATCATGAATTCAATTGAAGAATAATTATCTAGCACTGATAATTCTTCGAATGCACTTATACTTAAAAGGATTCGATAATTATTTGAGAATCGCTTCTGAGCGGCAATTAAGGGTAATGGCCTTCCATAACACAGACACATGAAAACATCCAACTGACTGCCACCCCCGCAAATCCGATCCCACTGGAACAATTGGACCTAAAGTTCATAGTAATGTAGATCTTGCCTAGAGGAATCTGGATACTGGATTTTACGCCTTTACGTACCTAAATAGCACATAGATATGTTGCCCTCTCTGAATCCCACCCCCGTAATTCCGACTCCCGTATACCAATCAAGACCAAATTAAATAGTGCAGATGGACATGCCCATAGTAAGCTATATTCCGAATTTCAAACTTCTACGTCAAGAAAATATAGAAATTATGAAGGGGACGGACTGACATTATAAAACCAAGAAGTAGCTCCATTCTTATTCTACTTACGAGGGTCAGTGAAATGAAAACCAGAAATACTTTTTTACAGCTCCTTTATTACAGAGAGAGTTGGTACACTATTTTTCAATTTAGTCCCCATCTTTTCGATGCATTCTGCCATCGAGTCGGGAAGGCATGGATACCTCGGACAAAAAAATCTTCATATAATGGAGATCTTGCTTATAGGAATCTGCATAACGAATTTCACTCCTATATATGCATAAATACACCTAGACCTTTTGGTCCCCTCTAATTTTCACCCCCAAAACTCCGACCTTAGTGGGCTAATCAAAACCAAACTAAATAGTGAAGGTCCACATGCCCATAGTAGGCTAAATTCCGAATTTCAACCTTCTACCTCAAAGAATGTAGAAATGATGAAGGGGGTGATGCAAATCGTATGTAAAATAAATAAAATCTTGTAAACATTCCAAGGAGGAGCTTTAGCAGTGAAGTAGAAATATATTTATACATTTATTAAAATGAAATCTTCTTTCTTGTTTCCCCCTCCGTGGGCACTACCTTGACGTGGTGGAGGGGCTTGAGTCCTCAGTGATGCTAAGGGCTATGCTGGATCGGGTCACCCATGCCAGACAGGCCTTAGCAGAGAGGCCAGACTAAAAGTGTGCGGTCGGTTGTGGACCCTCCCAAAGGGACCGGTGATCGCAATGCAGGCATGTTTTTGACATGGCCTCCATTACGACCAGTACGTCCACCTGCGTGCTTGCCGTGCGCAGCGACCCTACTTCTGGGGAAAGGGGGATCCTGGTGGTTGAGGGAAGGCTTTCCGGAACAACACACAACTTTGGCCCCTGCTTCTCGGAAGGATGGGTGGTCTGGATGAGCCCGTCCAGATCAATCGGCTGGTCGTTGCTCTTTGGAGCTTCGGCCATAGGGTTAGGCGCTGCCTATGCCCTCTCGTATTCCTGGTGCCAATGTGCATCCCCTTGTTGGGTTCGGTGGTGGATGGGGAGCGAGGGAGATGAAAATTTCTCCTATTTAATATGGGAATACAAAATAAGTTAGTTAATCCAAAACCAAAGAACGATCGTGAAGAGAGATCGAGCCGTAGACCGCCAAAGAATCTGAAGTTTTTGGAGATGAAATTAGGAAATGGGGAGTCGTTTAAGACTATCTCCCCATTCTAATTTCAAAAGAACTTAAACGACTCGTTGGGGATATAAAACATGTTAAGAGACTTTTCAACGGCCATCTGCTCATTGAAGTCTTTAAGGATAAGCAAGCCTCCACCCTGCTATCCTTGAAAAAGTTTGCAGGGAAAGCCGTTTCGGTTTCTCCCCATGCAGCATTGAATTTCAAGAAAGGTGTTTTCATGTGCCAGGACCTGGAAGGAATGGGGGACGAGGAAATCATTGCCGAATTGGATGATCAATCTGTAGTTGACATTCGCCGGATCGCTCCAAGGAGGAATGGTGTTCATCATCCTACAAATTCCTTCATTGTTACCTTTGAGGGAACAGTTTTGCCTGATACCATCTATATCGGCTATATCCACTGTCACGTGAGACCCTTTATCCCCAACCCGTTGCGATACTTCCAATGTCAGAAGTAGGGTCACACGAGAACAAACTGTCATTTTATTGCAGTTTGTTGCAAGTGTGGCTTGCCCAGACATGAGATGGAAGATTGTTCGAGCGAGTTCAGGTGTTGTAATTGCAAGGGAGCCCATTCTGTCCTTTCTAGAGACTGTCCTATTTGGCGGAAGGAAAAGAAAATCCAAGAGGTTCGTGTCCTTGGGGGATTGTCTTTTCCGGAAGCGCGTAGGCAGGTAGAACAAAATGAAGTCCGTAACTATGCAGCAGTGATTAAGAGTCGTCCTTCTATTAAGTCAGTTGGAACAATGACTGATTTGAGTATCGCAGACTTTTCTAGTGTAACTTCCACCTCCACAGGACCATCTGCTAGCACTAGTCGTACTTCGAAATCAATTACACCACCTGGAACTCCTCCAAAAACTTCGGAAAGGGAAGATGGCAAGAAACGCTCGTCAGAGGTGTCACCTTCCTCTGACCCCTCCAAAAAACGTATAGTAGTTTCTACACCAAATTCTCCAGTTCTGAGGGGATGGCCAGACTTCCCTTTAAATTTAGAGGTGTCTCCTATTGAGGAGATGGAGTTATCTCGGGAGTTTAAACTTACATCTTAAAACCTTCATCATGGCACTGTTACAATGGAACCTTAATGGATTCTTTTGTCGATTAAAAGACCTCAAGCTCTTACTCAATAAGTTCTCCTTCTCCTTATTTGCTTTGCAAGAAACGTTCCTTTTGCCATCCTAGTCTCCTACCCTAAAAGGGTTTAATTTTATTAGGAAGGATTATACATCGGGAAATAAAGCCTGTGGTGGTGTTGCCATCTTAGTCCAAATATCTTTGCATTTTACTACCATTAATTTAACATCTACTCTCCAGGCGGTAGCAGTTAGAGTCTTATTCAAAGATCTCTCACCTCTAACTGTATGCTCACTGTATCTACCTCCGGATCAATATATAGATGAAAATTCTTTATCATCCTTGCTTTGTGAACTGCAAAGTCCCTTCCTTATTCTGGGTGATTTCAACGCCCATAATCTCATTTGGGTGTCTATAAAGCTCTCTGAAAGAGGATATATGATAGAGAATGTTTTGAATACTTTTAACATCAATTTGTTAAACGATGGCTCTTCAACATTCCTCCACTCAGCCAACGGCTCTCTGTCATGCATCCATCTATCTATATCCTCTTCATCTTTCACACCTAATTTAGCCTGGAGCATATGCTCAGATTTACATGGTAGTGATCATTTCCCGATCAGTATTTCCCTGAGTTCTTCTACTTTTTCCAACCCTCTACCAGGTTGGAAATTGGATAAAGCAGACTGGCAGGTCTTCCAATCCCATCTACAGTTTGAGAATAAAACACTCTTTCCGTCTGTAGATGAGGCTGTAGAGGATTTCACTTCCCGCATCCTCCATGCGGCAGAACAATCCATTCCTAAGTGTAAATTCTCGTACACGAAAATCCCAGTGCCATGATGGAATGAAGAATGTGTCCTAGCGGTACGAGAACGTAAGAGAGCTCTCCGCATTTTTTCCGCACAACCAACTCTCGAGAATCTTATTACTTATAAGAAAAAAAGGGCCAGTTTTAAACTAATCATTTCCAATAATAAGAAACTCTGTTGGAGAGATTATATCTCCTCCATTAATAAAAACACTCCCCTTCAAACTGTATGGAACATGATTAGAAAAATAAATAGGAAAAGACTCCCGGATAAACTCCCTTCTCTCATTGAAAATGGCCATACATACCGAAAGAGGTAGCTAATATCCTCGGGAGGGCATTTGCTGAGGTTTTACGAATAAAAAATTGCAGTGTCTCCTTTCAAAGACGAAAACTTTTCGAGAAATCGCATGCTATAAATTTTAAATCCCGAAACCTCGAAAAATATAATCTCTCGTTTACTTTACGGGAACTACATTATACCCTTCGTTGCTCCAGAGATTCAGATCCAGGTCCGGATGGAGTGTTATACTCTTTCCTGCAACATCTGACGCAGGAAGCTTATGGCCACCTTCTCTCGTTATATAATTACATCTGGTCTTTAGGAGAGAAAAACCAAATAAAGACCACTCTTGTCCTTCAAACTATCGATCGATAGCACTAACTAGCTGCATGTGCAAAGTCTTGGAAAGGATGGTCTCTGTCCGACTTATGTGGTATCTGGAAAAAAACCACCTGTTGTCCAGATTTCAGTGCGGTTTCCGCAAATCTCGCTCAACTGTTGATCACCTTCTTCGGTTGGAGCATGAGATTCATTTCGCACAGAGACATAGACAGCATGTCGTAGGGGTGTTCTTTCATCTGGAAAAAGCCTACGATACAACTTGGAGACATGGAATAGCAATACTTTTGCTGAAATACGGCCTTACAGGACGTCTTTCCTCTTTCTTGTGTAATTTCATGGCGAATAGAACCTTCCGAGTTCGCGTTGAGTCAACGCTCTCGGACTCTTTTACGCAGGATAATGGTGTCCCACAGGGAAGTGTGCTGAGTCCCTTCCTGTTCCTCATTGCTATTAATGAAGCTTCTTCACAACTTCCATCCACTTTGAACTATTCCCTGTACGTTGACGACATCTCCATTTACTGGCGAGGGTCATCCATGTTCTTTATTGAGCGTCAACTGCAACTAGCCATCAACAAACTTGTTACCTGGGGCAACGAAGTAGGCTTTAAATTTTCACCCCAAAAAACAAGGGCCGTCCACTTTTGTTATTTGAGAGGTCTCCATCTAGACCCGGACCTTACACTATATGGATCTCCTACCACAGTGGTGGACTCCCATAAATTCTTGGGTCTGACCTTTGATAGAAAACTATCATGGCTCCCACATCTTCGTAATCTAAAAGCGAGATGCTTACAAGCCATGAATGTTTTGCGCTCTAATTCCGCTACCAAATGGGGCGCTGATAGGAAGATGCTCTTGTTTTTATACGGGAAAAAATCAAACATTATGGAAGCTGAAATGAACGCACTCTTTAAGGTTTTTTTAGAAACCCTTCCTGATGGCTTCCACATATACAACGTGTCCCAAAACTCAACGATAAGCTTGTACCTACGAATCAACCTCGTCATGATCATTCGGGAAAAAATAAGAAAAAATTTTTTTTTATTTTATTTTAAATATTAATTGACTTTTTATGAAAACTTTGAAATTTGACCCCCCTTGTACCTTATTTATTCTACTGTGACCACAAAATTATAGATATTCCGGGATTTTTTTTCTTTGTTGGATAGCTTAGTAGTCCTGTAATAGATCATTGCAGCAAAAAGTCTGACAATGCTTATAGTTTCTACACAAAAAACAAGCCAAGTTCTGTTTTTTCACGAAATTCAGCAAAAAAATTACGTTTCGGTATCTTTGACACCGTCTGGTGTAAAAAAAGTGTATGAACAATGCTATGGCAAGTTATTTAAAAAAATAGTTTAGATTATCACAATTCCAAAAAGGTATAACACTATACCAAAACTTTGATCCATAAAAAAACTGCCCTCCTCTACACAACGAGCGACTAATATTTACTTTTTCCGCATAATGAGCGTAATCAAGTTTTGTGTAGCTACAATCTAGGAATTATCAATCTTATACCTCTTGATTCGATAATAATTATGTCCATTGATGAATGTAGTATGCTGTATCATACCCTATTTTTTTTAAAGGAAAGTTTGATGTGTCTAAGACTGTACCTACCAATTGAATACTCGTAGGTTTTATTTTAAGACAAAAAGGATTAGCAAAAAAGTATACTATTTGTGCAATATAAACGAAGCACAATAGACGGAGATTATAAAAAACGAAACTTAGTTACTAAGAAATAAATGACATAAAAGCGGCCCTTCAGATACTTTTTGTCAATAATGGATTTACCGAAATAGCGATTGTTAATATTTCTAGAATGAAAGTAAAAACCATTGTGCGGTACTAGTGTAAACAAAGAACAATAGCGCGCCGCGCTGCCGCGGCCACACGCGGCTGCGCGCAGAAGACCACGACTGATGAAAGAACAATAGACTAATACAATAGAACAAGATAATAATCAAGTGCGAAAGAGAAAGAAAGATAGGTGATGTTTTGTTGGATAGAAAAGGAAGAGTATGTAAAGGGGAGTAGAAAACAAGTCAGTAATAGTCAGTACTCTCTGCTCCTTTGCTTATTGCGCATCCTTCTGTATTCAATTGACGTAGATCCTGTACTTACGACTTGGCTTGGCTTTTGGACTAGATTTCGTGATTTAAACCTAAACTAAAACGACTTGGCACTATTTTGGACTCTGATTGTGCATTGTGATTTGAGTTTTGTGGACTATTTTTGTGCTCTACTTCGTCATGCCGCTACCATACACACCAATGGAATACGCGAACATGCATCTCATTTATGGAGAATGCAGATGCAACGCTAACGCTGCTAGTAGACTCTACAGAGAAAGGTATCCAAACGCTGAAAGGTATCCAGACTATAGGGTATTTATTAATGTGCACCAAGCATACTCGGAGGGTCGTTTTCCTTCTAATAGAAAAAACACTGGAAGACCTAGATCAGTGAACGACGGAGAAGTTCTTCGTGAAATACAAAACAACCCTACTACTTCAGTAAGAGCCATAGAAGCTGCGACGGGTATTCCTAAAAGTTCCGCTCATCGGATTCTTCAACGAGAAAAACTTCATCCCTATCATTACAGACGTGTTCAAACCTTATTACCACGGGATTATGCATTAAGGGTGGCATTTTGCGAGAACATGCTCAGAAAACATCGACAAAACCCAGAGTTCTTGGACAAGATTCTATGGTCTGATGAAACCACATGCAAGAAAGATGCTTTCTTAAATCTTCATAATTTACATAGCTGGAGCCTTCAGAATCCGCACCTCAAGAGAGAGGATAAATCTCAATATCAATTTAAAGTTAATTTATGGACAGGCATATTAAATGGCAAAATTATAGGACCATTTGAGTTACCAAACAACTTGGATGGTCCTAGTTATTTACATTTTCTCCAAAATGATTTGCACGTCCTACTAGAAGATGTACCATTAAGTAATTTACAAAACATGTGGTTTCAAAACGATGGATGTCCAGCACATTACGCTCGCCCCGTGAGAGAATATCTTAATGAGGAATACCCAGAAAGATGGATCGGCCGCCTTGGACCCATCTTATGGCCACCACGTTCGCCGGACCTCAACCCCCTCGATTTTTTTTATTGGGGGTGCTTAAAGGACTTAGTATATTCGAAGCCAATCGCAACTATAAATGAGCTACGTGAAAGGATTAGACGGGCTGCAGACCACATAAATCAAAAAAGATATGCACGACGCATAAAAAGGTCATTCTTAAGAAGATGTCGCGCATGCATCGCTGTGGGTGGCCAGCAATTTGAACAATTATTGTAATTTTCATAAACAATAAATATTAAACTTAATACTATTTCTTTTATTTATTTTATCTTTTATTAATTATTAACAATTATTATCATTAATTATTAAATTTTGAATCTTTTCCCTACGAAGAGACAATTCTTAATCTCACTATTGCTGGACGATAAAGGATTTTTTACTTTACTTTAGGAACCCACCAACGCATTATAGAGCAGCGTAGTGCTATGCTCTAATCCTTCCCTTACCTCTTCAGGGAGGAGGCCAGTACTTGACTAGAAGGTTCGTAGTTAACACTACCAATACATGGCTATAATGATGATGGGAAGATTCAAGGCTGCAAGCTAATGCCTGACTAACCCTGTGTTGTTATTGTTGGTAGGTACAATCTTAGACACATCAAGCTTTCCTTTAAAAAAAATAGGGTATGATACAGCATACTACATTCATCAATGGACATAATTATTATCGAATCAAGAGGTATAAGATTGATAATTCCTAGATTGTAGCTACACAAAACTTGATTACGCTCATTATGCGGAAAAAGTAAATATTAGTCGCTCGTTGTGTAGAGGAGGGCAGTTTTTTTATGGATCAAAGTTTTGGTATAGTGTTATACCTTTTTGGAATTGTGATAATCTAAACTATTTTTTTAAATAACTTGCCATAGCATTGTTCATACACTTTTTTTACACCAGACGGTGTCAAAGATACCGAAACGTAATTTTTTTGCTGAATTTCGTGAAAAAACAGAACTTGGCTTGTTTTTTGTGTAGAAACTATAAGCATTGTCAGACTTTTTGCTGCAATGATCTATTACAGGACTACTAAGCTATCCAACAAAGAAAAAAAATCCCGGAATATCTATAATTTTGTGGTCACAGTAGAATAAATAAGGTACAAGGGGGGTCAAATTTCAAAGTTTTCATAAAAAGTCAATTAATATTTAAAATAAAATAAAAAAAAATTTTTTCTTATTTTTTCCCGAATGATCATGACGAGGTTGATTCGTAGGTACAAGCTTATCGTTGAGTTTTGGGACACGTTGTATACAGATGGGTCCAAATCAGAGGACGGAGTTGGCTGTGCGTTCCTTATAGATAACAGTGTATTTTCTTATCATTTGCCAAAAGAGTTCTCCATCTTCTCAGCGGAATTGGTAGCGATAGCCAAAGCGTTAGAGTACGCTTTTAATTATCCAAATTCCAACATCTGGATATTCACTGATTCACTGAGCGCTTTGCAATCTTTGGAATCATTTAATTCTATAAACCCTTTTGTTCAAAGAATCCAGGAATATCTTCAATACCTGGATTCACAAGGTACCAGTATTCATTTTGTCTGGATCCCTAGTCATATGGGTATCCTAAAAAATGAACGGGTCGATAAGGCGGCAAAACACGCGATTACTCAGTTACCGATCTCTGAATTGCTTTCAATCCCCGAGCATTTGTACCCGGTGATTTCCAAAAAACTCAGATCTTCTTAGCAGGATTCTTGGCCTCTGAACCCTGCTAATAAATTTGAAATAAAGCCTGCCATCACACCGCGGTGCACCGTGGTCATTACCTTGTCTAACAAACAGGCGAGAAGATGTCGTTCTTACTCGGCTTAGGATTGGTCACAGCCGTCTTACTCACAACCATTTATTAAAAAAAGAACCAGCGCCATTGTGTTCTTGTGAAGCAATGCTGACTATTAAGCATATTCTAACCCAGTGCCCTTTACACACTAAGTTACGACGCTCATTAGGGCTGAATCATTCCTTAGATTTTTTGTTGGGGAACAACCCTATAATTTTTAAAAAAGTCTTTCCTTTTTCAAAAATTATTCATGTTTTTAAATTCATATAGTCATCCTTTTATTGCTTTTGCATTGTATATATTTGATCATTAAGTATAGGTTTCATTTAGTGCCATTTACATACTAATCATATTCATCAGTTTTATTAGGGGATAACTCAGAAGAAAATAGATTTTAATCATCTATTTTATAGTCAGTTAGTGCCCTTTACACACTAATGATTTACACAGCCCTATACTAATATTTCTTATTACGGGAGAACCCTGGCGAAAAATGTCTGTTTTTAAATTTTTTAATGATTTTAAAATCTCATAGTCATAATTTTTATTGTTTGTCCATCTTTGTCATTCAAGTTTTTATAAATTTTTTTCATCTGATTTTTTAAAACTTTTGGCCCATAAACTGGGGGTTTTTAAAACTTTCTGTCGGGCGCAAACTGACCATAGCAGCCGACGCCCTAAAATTCCTACCAACCAACCAACCAATCTTTCCTGTTACATCATTTCCGAACGTATGATATATAACATGCCATATGTTGCAATAGTTCTAAGGACCAAGTGACTGCCATCCCCGCAATTCCAACCCCCCTGGAACAATTGGGCCTAAACTTCATAGTACCGTAGATCTTGCCTAGAGGTATCTGGATACCGAATTTCACGCCTTTACGTACCTAAATAGCACACAGATATGTTGCCCTCCCTGAATCCCACCCCCGTAATTCCGATCCCATTGTACTAATCAAAACCAAACGAAATAGTGCAGATGGGCATGCCCATAGTAAGCTACATTCCGAATTTCAACCTTCTACCTCATAAAATGTAGAAATGATGAAGGGTGATTCAAGTCATCTATATATATAATTTCGTTGTATGTCCAATTCTCTTTCCAGAGCTTTCTGAAGCCGTCTGATATCGCAGAAAGCTGAAATTTGGCATAGTTAAAGTATTTTTGCTCCGCTGGTGCAGGACGGAGCCAGATTTTTGATTTTCGGTTTGTGGGCGGTGGGCGTGGCTTTGGAAATTTGTCCAATTCTCTTTCCAGAGCTTTCTGAAGCCGTCTGATATCGCAGAAAGCTGAAATTTGGCATAGTTAAGGTATTTTTGCTCCGTTGGTGCAGGACGGAGCCAGACTTTTGATTTTCGGTTTGTGGGCGGTGGGCGTGGCTTTGGAAATTTGTCCAATTCTCTTTCCAGAGCTTTCTGAAGCCGTCTGATATCGCAGAAAGCTGAAAT
>JAHWFO010070825.1:140946-164741 GCA_023313115.1 Rhysida immarginata | reverse complement strand
TATCGCAGAAAGCTGAAATTTGGCATAGTTAAAGTATTTTTGCTCCGCTGGTGCAGGACGGAGCCAGATTTTTGATTTTCGGTTTGTGGGCGATGGGCGTGGTTTTGGAATTTTGTCTAATTCTGTTTTCTAGAGCTTTCTGAAGCCGTCTGATATCTGAAGATTGCATCTCTCTATATGAAATGTAATGTATAAACTTTTTAAAACATATTTTTTGCCTGGCAGGGAGAGGCTTTGTGACTAGTGTGTAAAATAAAACCAGTAAGTAGCTCTATTTTTAATTAAAAGCTTTTTATAACTTTGCTGTGTTAGTTTGTTTAGGTCAAATCTTGTAATCAATATTAAACCAATTTCCGACAAGCTAGGGAGCTGCAATTTGACACACTTATGCAGAATCGATGACAATTTATGATAAAGAAAAAAATTTTCAAATCGGTTCATTGGTTCGTGTTCTAATGGTACTAACTCATTACTACGAATTGATTGTTGTAACAATTGGACATTTCGTTATGGCGAGAGGTAAATGTATCTATTGTTTATTGTTGCAAAATTAAGCTTTATTGTTGCCACTAAATAAAGCATTATAAAAGCTTGGTTTGATAAAACCCTTTTTACATAATCTTGTTTATTAATTCATTAACTTGTTCCGCTACTTAATAATAAGCTTATAGATTATGAGCACTTGAGCAATCGTGCGTCGACAAAGCGATTACACGTGCGCGCGCCGATGTCAATAAAGCTTAAAAGATTAACAGAAAGTAACAATGTATTCCTTCTTGATAAATCAATTGTTATATGACATGCCATTATCTTGGTATTCTTTACACACACTGTTTTAGCACGTGAATTCTACTTGAAGGGGTCCACGAAAAATTCTGAAAAGTTGATACGCCCGAGCTAAGACTTTGATGGTCATATTTCTGAAAACAGAATTTGAAAATTTAATTCGTTTTCAAGTTATCGTGCAAACGGCGGACGGCCGGATAAACGTATAGACCAAGGGCGCATTCTTATAAGTAGCTTTTATGCTAAAGCTCCTAATAATGAAAGTCACTGGTTGTATGAATAGCCCGTAGAAATTATTCGTATTGGCGTCGAGCCGTTACCTTAAATTTCAAAGGCGGGAATTTTAAGCTCGGTCACGACTCAAAATGTTCGATAGGGAGAGACGACACAATTGCCCTGTGCGAACGTGGAAGACTCCTCCTGTTCCAATTTCAAAGAATTGCGACAATGAATAAGGATAGACTCCAAGCCATGGAGAATTAACAGCCTGGTTTAATTCGCACTGAATAAACACAGTTCGAACGATACGAATGTCTATCGGCGTGTCGCAGCTAATTACTGTTAAGTTGCTGATAACGGTAAATCCTACCTGGCGGTACAATTGGTGAGATAGCTCGTTGTCCGCGGCTCCGTCGTTCTTCGGATACCCTTGCCGAAGCGGTTGACGAGGCTTTCAGAAGCTCCTCGAAGGCCCGATGAGCGTTTGAACTCGCTGCCAGACGAATTCGCTTCCTGCTGTCATTCTGCGTAGCGGTTCCGATGAAACGGCAGGCGAAGTTTCTCTTCGTCGGCTTCTCTCCTTGCTCGGCCGTTGCTCCGTGCTTCTCTTAGCGAACTCGGGCTTCATTGAATGATGAAATATAGAGCAATTTCCTCGCCCCTGCGAGTCATATCGCTTCTCGCTATGATGCCTCCCGTCATTCAGTCTCTGGTATCGCAGACGCTCTTTTCTAACGTCTTTACTCGAAGAGAGCTCACTTTCCTCTCTCGATCTAGTCCTTGATCTCGTTCTGTTCCAATTCCTTCTCGGATTGTCCGAGATCTCTCTTTCCTGACGTCGTCGTTCGTCACACGACGTCGAACCCGTCACACCTCTCGTTCGGCGTAAATTGATACGTGACATTCTCTTTCCTTTCCAGACACATATATTTTTGCCAGTCGTCTGGACGTTTGATAGGGAGCTCAAGGGAGACAAATTTGACTCCTTTGCATCCTCAATAGACGCTGCCTTATTTATGTCCTGTCACTGTATCATCATTTTATGCTCATCACTATCATCATCACTACATATTATAAAAAAAGTCCTCCGCCGCGTCTGTCTGCGATAAACTCAAAAACTACTGAACGGATTTTCATGCGTTTTTTACCAATAGATAGAGTGATTCATGAGGAAGGTTTAGGTATATAATTTGTCAAGATTTTGTGTAAATTGGTTGAAATATAACGATATTGTTGGAAGTGTCGAAAAAAAGTCAAGCCGCCTGGGAGCTTTCATCGAAAACGCTGCCTAATTCCTTTGAGATATAACAAAACAATGCATAGTGGGATATTCCCCTATTATAGATCTACAAAAAAGTCCCAGATGTCATATATCTATCTTTTAAGGATAACTTACTATACCCATTGTATCTTCTAAAAAAAAAATGGTCACGTACAATACGGTAATTGGAAAGCTATTTAGACGGATACAGTATTAATCCTTATCAACTTAAATATGTTAGTTACCTTAAACATTTCATGCACATTATTATTATCTTTTACACCATGTAATTTAAATGAATATCTTAGGAATTATCACAAAAAAATTAACGCGCGCGAAAATAAATTCAAGCGCGTTTCTCATATCGATGACGGGACTCACTTGATGCGATCATCCCCGCGCCGCGCCCCCCGCTGTCGCCCACTGTTTCCATATAAGCCGAGCGATAACGCGTGCGTACTCATATAAACAGACTTTTGGAGCGAATGGAGGTGAGGATTGGATGGTATTTGTTTTCTTTTTGGCTGTTGTTGGAAGGTTGCACTTGCGTTGGTTTTGATATTTTAGAGTAAAATTTCAAGGTCGCATTTTTGTTTTGTGTTTGTTGTCTTTAGGTAGATAGATAGATACTTACATACTTATTAATAAAATTGATACTTACATACTTACCTATTATTTAGGTTTAATTAACATGTTAAAATACCTACACATGATAATTTAATCATGCCTTGGCGAAGATCTAATATAGGACGCAGTACGTCGTCTGCCAAAAGAGTTCGTTTGAGTCGAAGCAACGAAAATGATCAAGAGAGGGATGTTCGTTTATCGTTGGACCGTGAAAGGTATGTTTCCCTAAGAGCACGAGAATCGTCGGTGGATCGCACAGTTCGTTTATCGTTAGACCGTGAAAGGCATGTTTCCCATAGAGCACGAGAATCGTCGGTGGATCGCACAGTTCGTATATCGTTGGACCGTGATAGGCGGTGGTTCAGGGGTTGCGTGATCGCCTCTGATGCCCAAGGACGCGGGTTCCACCCCGGCCGAGGACGACGAGGATTTCTTCAGGGGGAAAATCCTGAGATCACGCATTTCCTTCGGAAGGGAAGTAAAGCCGTTGGTCCCGTGTAGTCGTTTGCCGCTGCACGTTAAAGAACCCTTACGAGGCAAAATTTGCGGCCCCTATAACGCCGTCCTGAAATGACCATGGCAGTTGAAAAGGACGTTAATACCAAACAAACCAAACCAAACCGTGATAGGCATAATGCTCAAAGAGAAACAGAAACGCCTGAAGATAAACAACTCCGCTTACATAATGACCGTATTCGGCACAGAAATTTAAAGAATATTATACAAAATAATAGCAGTAGAACGCAAAATACTAATAGATGGTCCAATAAAGAATATTCTACAATTAATTACGATTCGACAATTGATTACAGAAACGATCCAGCGATATCTATAGGCTCTCCTTCTATTGTTTGTCAATACTGTTCAGCTCTAAAATGGAAAGATGAGGCCAAGGGTATATGTTGTTCCAATGGTAAGGTTAAACTAGACGACATAGTTGCGCCACCAGATCCTTTAAAATCACTCCTTGACGGAAATCACCCAAAACATACAGAATTCATACGTAATATTCTTCGGTATAATAACGCTTTCCAGATGACATCATTCAAAAGCCAACGGGTGGTTGAACACGGTTTTATGCCAACATTTGAGGTCCAGGGACAGGTTTACCACCTTGCAGGCAGTCTTCTTCCATATAGACCTGATGACCATAAATTTTTACAGATTTATTTTATTGCTGATCCAGAAATTCAAACAGCTACTCGATGTAATATAAACAGTATTAATACAAGAGCATCACTTGATAGCTCTAAAGCCAGATCTTTGCAAGACATGTTGTATTCACATAACAGATATGTACAATCTTTTAAAACTGCCATGGAAAGTGTTCCTCCTGATGTCCCAGACTACAATGTAATGATTCACGCCAACAAAATACCTACTGGTGAGCACCGTGGACGGTATAATGCCCCCTCTACAAGTGAAGTAGCAGTTGTGATTGCTGGACAACAATTCGACAAAAGGGATATTTACTACGAAGTCGCAACGAGAATCTCCATAAAATTTCTGAACTACATCGCTCGTATGACAGCTTACAATATCCTTTGATGTTTTGTCGAGGCGAAGACGGATATTCAATTGATATTCCACAAGCTAATCCTGTTACTAGAGAACCAGTACAAAAGAAAGTTTCATGTATGAACTATTATTGTTATCGTATAATGGAACGCCACAACTATTATAACGTATTACTAAGGTACGGCATGTTATTTAATCAATATGTGGTAGATCAGTATGCTAAAATTGAATCGGAACGGTTGGCTTTTATACGTAGCAATCAAACAAAATTACGCGCTGAAAGTTATGTTCATATGCAGGAAGCTTTGCATTCAAATGAACATAGCAATGATATTGGACAACTGGTAATATTATTGTCATCTTTTACTGGAGGACCGAGGTATCTACAAGAAAAGACACAAGATGCAATGGCATACGTTAGAAATTACGGAAAACCTGACCTCTTCATTACAATGACGTGTAATCCTAATTGGCCAGAAATAAAAGATAACCTACATCCTAAAGCAACGTCCCAAGATCGGTATGACACTGTAAATCGAGTCTTTCATTTAAAAGTCCAAAAGTTATTATATCTGATAAATAAAGCGAACATATTTGGTCCTACACGTTACCGTATGTACACGGTGGAATGGCAAAAGCGTGGCTTACCACACATACATTTGCTTCTGTGGCTAACAAACAAAGTTAGGCCAGACCAAATTGACAATAATTACAGCCGAAATACCCAACAAAGATGAAGACCCAGTATGGTATGACACTGTGGTAAGGCACATGATTCACGGACCATGTGGTGCTTTAAACCATGCATAAATAACGGAAAATGTTCGAAAAAATTTCCAAAGGCATTTCAGAGTCAAACGTCAACTGGTAATGACGGCTATCCAAAATACAGACGACGATCGCCTGATGAAGGTAGGTTTCAACGGGCTACTGCCCGTATCACGAAATCGACAATAGGTGGGTAGTACCTTACAATAAACTTTTATTGAAAATCTACGACGCACATATAAACGTAGAATTGTGCAGCTCTGTAAAATCGATAAAATATGTTACGAAATACATTAATAAAGGTAGTGATCAGGCTACGTTTAGCTTACAATCAACTAACGAAGTGGAACAATTTCAATTTGGTCGCTACATTTGTAGTTCAGAAGCGATTTGGCGAATTATGTCTTTTAACATACACGAACGAATACCAGTTATTACACATCTTGCTGTTCATTTAGAAAATGGACAACGAGTGTATTTTACTGAAAACAACCTAAATGATGTTGTAAACAATCCTCGCGACTCGACGTTGACAGCATTTTTCAAATTATGTTCAGAAGATGATTTGCCCGAACTCTGACGTATGATAAAGTCCCAGCTATTACACGTGGAACCAAGTTACTAAAAAATTCCAATGGCGGAAACAAGGAACGGTAGTTGAAGGTTATTCTGACGTGAGAAAAACAGACGCTCTTGGCAGAGTTTACGTAGTTCATCCTAACAACAGTGAGTGCTTTCACTTGAAGATGCTACTCCACGTAGTAAAAGGCCCTACTTCTTTTATTAGCCTACGTACTTTTCAAGGTATAGCTTATGAAACATTCCAAGGAGTTTGTAAAACAATGGGTCTGTTAGAAGACGATACTCATTGGAAAAGTACGCTTTCTGAAGCTGCCTTCTGCTGTTCAGCTAAATCACTTACATATTTATTTGCCATCATGATATCGTTCTGTCAAGTCACTGACCCGCATCTTCTTTGGCAAAATTATGGCGAAAGCATGGCTGAAGATATACTGCATAGCAGACGTCAAGAATTGTCATCAGATAGTTTAGATTTCGATCAAAATATCTTTCATGAAGCTTTATTTGAATTAAATAAAGAAGTGGAATCTCCATCAGGCAAATCTATAAAAGATTTTGGATTCACCTTGCCATTAAATTTCAATTTGAATGCAACAATCAATGCAGAGTATTTCGGAGAAACAAACTATAACCATTCCCGACTTTTACAAGTCATTCAAGATGAATGTCGCTTGAATCCTGAACAAAAAAATGTTTATGACATAATATTGTCATCAATTAATAATAATAAAGGAAAAATGTTTTTTTAAATGCTCCTGGAGGCACGGATAAAACATTTCTAATAAATTTACTATTAGCAAAAGTAAGATCCGATAGAAAAATTGCCCTTGCTGTGGCATCGTCCGGCATAGCAGCCACACTTTTGGAAGGTGAGCGAACCGCCCATTCCACATTCAAACTTCCACTGAAAATATGTAATGATGACGTCTCGAGCATTTGTAATATTTCAAAACAAAGTAACGCCGGAAAATTAATGAAAGATTACAGTTTGATTATTTGGGACGAGGCTTCTATGTCTCATAAAGCCTCAGTTGAGGCATTAGACAGGACAATGCGAGATTTGCGCAACAGTAACTGCCCAATGGGTGGCTGCACTGTTTTGTTCTCTGGAGATTTCCGTCAAATTTTGCCTTTTATAACTAGGGAGACGAGAGCAGATGAAGTCAATGCATCGCTCAAAAGATCGTATCTTTGGCCACATATAACGAAATGTGAACTTAAAACCAACATGAGAATTTTATCGTCTAGCGAAGATAATAGGCAATTTTCTAACGACTTGCTCCAAATAGGTAATGGTGAATTTCAAGCTGGAAATGTCTGTAGCACTCTTAATAATCTTTGTGTTTTGGTGCAAAATGTGGAAGAATTATTGAAAAGGTATATCCCGATATTAGTAACATTTCCACCAAGACACTAAATTGGTTTCAAGAAAGGGCTATACTATCTGTCACATAGGAATGTGACAATTGATCATCCCGATGTCCCCAGCCAAGCATCTCTCGACAGTATCCACAAAGAACGAACCAAGGAGCGTTCTAAGCACGCGGAAGCGGAAGGAAGCGTCTGGCGAAAGCGGAAGCGCCGCAGAAAAGAGCGCGGCGTTCGAAATGTTTTTCGGGACGATGTGGATTTGAGGAGAGAGAGTGGGGCTTCGAAACGAGAGAGTCGAAAGAAGAGAGCTCCAGATTTTGTGAATGGGAGAAATGGTTCGAGTGCTGCTAGGCTAGCCAGAGATGAGCCGTTACGAAGGAAATTATGCAACAGCGTGCAGTGCGACGAAGTTGAACGGACTTCGCCGAGAAGGCAGAAGGCGTATTTCAACAGGTCTTATTTTGCATTAACTTTTTGGAGTGATTTCTATCCCGAAGGAATTCACGAACAGCCGAGAGTCGACGAAAGTTTTGCAAGAGTGTCGGGACAGCATCGAAAGAAGCCCGAGTTCGTCAGCGGAGAGACCACGCCCGAGAGAGCAGTACGGACGCCGGCCAGAGCCAGCAAAGCCCTCCACGCCGTTCTTTACAAGGAGATTAGCGAGAGCAACGTCTCAAGGGTTCTCGTACTCGCCTTCAACGTGCCCAGCAGAATCTCCAAAATTTGGAACGAAGCCGAAGTGGAGTTAGAGCGTGCTGGAGATGGAGGAGTGGTTTGCATAGCTCCATGGTCATTTTCAGCGCTGCTTCAGGACCAGCTCGGCGGAGTATGTTCATATACAAGGTAAGCGAAACAAATGCTTACTTATAACTCACTCTCTCTCTCTCTCTCTCCGTTTTTCTTATTTGAAGCAAAACGTTCCCGAGCGCGTAAATTTTTTTTAAGTTGCTTAAATATTAGCGCGTAAATTCTTTTTTTTTTTGCGCGTTAGTAAGTGACTTCCAATGTACTAACGCTTGTCTCTTTTTATATGTATTTTTGCAGTTATGCACGGATGTGTGCTCATGCTGTTTGGGTGCATCGCCTTTCAAATGCGTAAGAGGCTTTAAGTTTCGCCTAGATGTTAAAGGGATGCAGAAGACAGGCCTACTTATCTGGCTTCTAATTTATGCAACGTAGCGCTGTGAGGATTCGTGAAGCAGTAGCCCTTAATTCCAGCTAGAAATTTTAATAAGGACAATGTTTGTTTGGTTTTTTTTGTATGCGGTTAAATTACATTTACCTGTCTGCTAACCGTAGTAGAGTTAATTGAGCGTTTTGCTCTGACACAATTGCTGTCTTATTTGGGTTAATGTTAACTATCTGCACAATCGCGCGATGACTGAAACTGAAAACTGAATTGTCGCGATTCCTGTAACCGGCCGGGGGGAAACCAACTGCCCCCTGTAACCAAATAGGTTGGGGTATATATCAGTTATTTGCCCCCGGAGGGGGACGTCGTAGACAGAACGCCGAAGGCGTTCGAGTAACGGAAACCAGTGACCAGCGAGGCCCGTAGGGCCGAGAGTGGGACTGGCGTTCGAGTAACGGAAAACAGCGACCAGCGAGGCCCGCAGGGCCGAGAGTGGGACTTGCGTTTGCGATTGTGCAGATAGTTAACACTCTTATTTGATACCTTGTATCATTCTTATTTATTATCACATTTGGGTGAATTTCCTACGTGTTAGTAGGAGTTCACCCCTTTATCCAGCAAGGTCGACACCCTTCCACAGATTAGGAAGTTTATTTGATGCTTCCTGGGGAGGGGTGTCACCATGGGTAAGCTTTTGTATTAAGTTTATTAAGATTTTAATAAATCTCTTTATTTCATGCACAAAGCTATGTTTATTTCCTCTGATCACGTTGGTTAGTCTTTTTGCACTGCGCGACACCAATTTTAACGTGACACTATCACCCACTAATGAGAAACTTGATAAACTAAATGATTTTATTCATTCAAAATTTGAAGCATCATCATAAACCTACTACTCAGTTGACACAGTCGTGGATAGAGAGGAGGCAGTACATTATCCAATGAATTTTTGAATTCTTTGACGCCTCCCGGAATTCCGCCGCACAAATTAATATTAAAAGTAGGTTTCCCTATTATATTACTAAGAAATTTAAATCCACCAAAACTATGCAACGGCACAAGACTCAAAGTAGTCAATTTAAAAATGTTTTTGATCGAATGTACCATATTAACTGGCAACGGAACTGGTGAAACTATTTTTATACCAAGAATTCCTATGATACCCTCAGAATTGCCTTTTCAGTTCAAACGGCTCCAATCTATCTATCTACTATATAAAACTGAGATGTGTGTGGCTGGCATTCGGCTTTGTGATTGGTCTAGGATTTGAAACAATTGACAATGAATACTTTGCTTTGTTTAATGAAGACTTTTGCGATTGTTCCGTGAAACAGCATCAATAATGATGCAAGTCTTTCGCGGGGGAATACAATGTATCTTTTATTTTCTACAGAGTCCGCCAAAAAAATCTATACGCACTTTACTAGATATCATCTAGAATTTTTTCCGTAACAGCAAAATCGAAAGCTTACACCTTATTACATGTATTGAATGAAGACGATCCCGATAAAAGACATTGCCACAAATGCCATCTAGACATAGGAGATTACTGATAAGAGTTTGCTTGGAAATGGATAGGAGCAACTGTTCGCCGTATTGAAAAATATGCCAACGCTAATGATAATCACTTTGAACAGCTGTCGTAATTGTAGAAGACTGTATGAATTTAGTGTTACAACTTTAATAAGGTTTTTTTCCTTTTGCTGAAGTATGTATACATTTTCGGACTCTGTATATAGGATGTCCTCGAATAACGTGTACAAACTTGGGGGGGGGGGGCGTGATAGAGGGATCAAATCTAAGCAACATTTCCCTTTTTCATTTTTTTCTCTGGAGCATTGTTTTTGAGATAAAAAATGTTGAATTCCTACCTGCAGGAAACAGTTGTTTATATTCTGTGGGGACACTTAAAGGCATAGGTTTACGAGACACCTGTGGGATCCGATGAAGAGCTGGTAACCAGAATCGCCGCTGCTGCGGACCAGATTGGCGAAGAACCAGGAACATTTGAACGTGTACGTCAGTCCATGCAGTGACGTTGTAAAGCATGCATTCATGCCAGAGGGGATCAATTAGAACACTTATTGTAAAACATTTGCATGTTTCATAAAAAAACAAGTCACATTATTGTACTGTATGCAATGTGTTTTTGTTCTTTTTATTACATGATTGACCATGATTTTGACGTGTTCCAGAAGCACGGGTTGAGTGGCATATTTACTTCTACGCGACGTCCAACATTTTTTATCTCAAAAACAATATCCCAGAGAAAAAATGAAAGGAAAATGTTCCTTAGATTTGATCCCTCTATCACCCCCCCCCCCCCCAGATGTGTACACGTTAATCGAGAATACCCTGTATACATAAATACGAAAAAACTATATTTTTCTCCGAGCGACGCCGGGTACTTCAGCTAGTTTCCAATAAAATTAGCGTTTGGAATGACTATTAACAAAGCACAAGGTCAAACTTTAAAAGTTGCTGGAATTGACTTAACCACTCAATGCTTTTCACACGGACAATTGTATGTTGCCCTGTCACGTGTAACTTCTAAACAAAATATGTTCGTTTTCACTCGTAATCAGGCAGAAGTTATCAATGTTGTATATAAAGAAATATTTTAGTTTGTTTTTATGTTCATAATATCTACATAATAAAATACATTAAAATACTTCAAGTAGTGTAGACATTATATTACATTTAAATCTAATCCACATATTCGGCGCATCAAGCTGATGCGATCCTACGACAGACAAAACATGTAGGCATATGTTCTACTGTCCGTGCGAAGCCGGGGCGGGTCGCTAGTTTTCACTAATTTGCTAAACTTTTGCAAAGCAGTTGTACTAGGGGGTGATCAAAACGTATTGTCGCGTATTTTTTTTCTCGAAAATGACGGCAGAGATGAGAAAAGATGAGATGAGATGAGAAATGATGCGATATATAAAAGTTACTTTGGTTCATTGTTAAAGTTTCCTGTTAGTGTCTTGTGCATCCGCCAAGCACTAGCGACGTGAGTCCAAACAAGATCGTCCAGTGCTTGGATCGCTGGGATCGTTGCCTCAATCGGCTTGGAGATTATGTGGAAAAATAAAAGTTGAATTGTTCTATCGAATGTGTATGTGTTAATTTTTTTCCCGGTCACGATTTTAGAGAGAAAAAATATGCGATTTTACTTTTTGATTACCCCTCGTGTATGTTGTTAATTTTTCATTGCGTGGAACTTTCGTAATTAAGTACTTATACATTGCGTAACATTTTGACGAAAGTCATTATTTAAGTTATCAAAATAAATTATTATTTGTTAGATCAGATTGATTGATTGAATGATTAATTTTAGTTTCCTTCTTTCCAGGAATACCAATGTGAGTTTATTTTGAAATATAATTACAGCATACAAATTAGGACAAAAATAACACAAACTTAATATAAAAATAGAAAAACAGGCAAAATTATCTTACCTTTCATTCTTTTAATTATAGAAATAGATAGGCCATTATAAATTAATTTCTAACATTAAAATAATTATTTTTGAAATTGTCATTTATTAAATTTATTAAAAACGTATTGTGCCATGTATGTTATATTGATACCAAAATTTTTATTTACCTAAAAATTTTTTAATAAAATAAAGCCTAAATGTTTCTATAAAGATTCTATTTCTCATTTAATACTTCAATTTTTACAATGTTTTTTTTTTCCTTCTGAAATGATGCACCCTCTAAAGCGAACAGAAATCAGGATAAGCAAATTGCAAATACCAAGTACAAAAAAGAAGAAAGAGATCATTGGCTAATTTCATACCATTAAAATGAGTAACACAGCAGAACAGCAGAAAAAAATGAAAATTTTAAAAAATTTTATATTAAAACTCTAAAAGTCTATTTTGATGAGTGTGCTTTTCCTAAAGATACCGAACGTGAAACAGCATAATTCAAACTTTGAGGAGCTACTGATCTCTTTCTTGGAGGGAGAGTTTGTGAACTCAAAGGAACTGATCTGATAGGTTTCCTCAATTTTTGATAGCCCTGCTCAGCAACAAAGTCAGCCTTAGGCGGTCTGCCTGACTGCATACATGATCTTCCACTTAACTTTGAATTTCGTCTACTAGGTGTAGTAGACTGAACACTTATTCGTTTCAGTGTTGGTCTCACAGATGATGCAAAAAGGCTAAGTGCTGAAACTCTACTTGCACATGTTCTAAGTTTGTTGTAGTTTTTAACAAATTTCCCAATAGCTGATTGATACAATTCTGGATAAAGGTGAGCCTGAGAACATTTCTCCTCATAATTTTTTTTTAAATTCTGGCAAATGATCAGCAGTAGGCAATGATGAGAAATGTGAATTATACCCACAACTGTCATCAGGAAGACAATCATTTTTCTTCATATTGCAACTAGTCATATCTTGTACCTTTTCACGTTAGTTCAATGCTTCAACAGCACTTTGCTCAGTCTCATCTGTATCCTTTGGAGACAGTACAAATCCCGCATACAATTCTTCTGGGAATTAAAAGTGGATTCTGTTGCTACACGATGCAGTAGTATTCTCATCGGTGCATCAGCTGGAATAAAATTAAAGCTGCTAACATTGAACCTCTTCACCACAGCATACTGATGCTTGCATGGTGCACCATTCACACCGACTTTACAAAAGCAAATAGCCAAGTTCATATTAACCTAAAATAAATACTAAATAATAAATAAATAAATGAATAAATAAATAAATAATAAGGTATACAAAAAAGGTCTAAACTATCTAAAGAAAATTCCTACCCACCTGATATGTTCTTTTTGAATGCTCACTGTGTACTTCAAATGCATCTGCAGATAGTTGTTTTACCCTCAATGGCTCTGTTACGCTGTCAGGTGGAAGATATCTCTGACTCACTGCTGAATCCAAGCGATACGACGCAACACCCATAATTCTCTGCCCATAATATGGATCAAGGCGAGTTATTATGAAGTCAACAAGTTGCACAATTTTGTGAGCACGCAAGCGATGAAGTATAGGTCTTTCATTACTCTCATTGTTGCTTTCGAGAAATTGATTGTATGATTTCCTTGAACCGGAAGGTTGTTTCGCAAAGCTATTACCCACTGTTCCTTTCGATCCCAAATGATCTCAAGTGAGATGTAAAAAAATATTTTTTTTTGCAGTTGTATCATTAACAGTCGTTATGTAGCACTCATAAAGTTCCAATTCAGAATATGCATAAACCATTCCTTCAGAAGGCACAGCAAAGGTTGTCTGTGTTCCAAAGCAATGCCATGTTTCCCATCCCACAGCCACTTCCAACGTGCTTGTAAGAGGTCAAATACGCAAAGCAAATGAATTACTTCAGAAAAACATTTTTTAACTGCTCCTTGTTCAGCCATGAAGAGTTTTGGTCCTTTTTTCCCAAATTAATCTGTGCCCACTAAATCCTTCAGCATATTCAATCCAGTTTCAATGGCAAGTTGACTTTTAGATGTCGTTAGAATTACTCCTAAAGGTAACCCACCAGCACAAGAATGTGTAAGGATGAAAAAAACTCTATTGTTGAATCTGTCCATGCCACCAGATGAATCCATCTCGGAACTATGAGGCATAAGTTCATGAACTCTCAGCATTAATGGGGTGCAGATAGTAATGACTGTTTGCAATTGTACTTCTTTCATTTGTATTATTGGAAGACCGTGTAGCTTATTACATTCTAAATTACTTCTTCTATCTTCGCTGCCAAAATTGTATCCAGTTGATCACGTGACGATCCATAAATCTTGACCGAGACTTCATTAAACATGCTGCAAAATAGATTCCCTCTTAATCTTTGAAACAAATTTTCATTCCAAGAACAAAAATATACTTTACCTGCATCTCTTTTTATAGTCAGGACATACTGCTCTATCAGCTGCAAGAATAAAGTAATTTTCTTCATATTCAATTTGCATATCATGCTTATGCCAGGGATGTTAATTAGCAAAATACAATTTGGAGCAACACTGGGAGCAGAAAGTTTGTCTTTTTGGAACAGTCACGTGTACATTTGTAGCAGATAAATGAAATTCATTGCAGAAATTGTTTATGTAGATTTTTTACTGATTATGTAATTACACATACGTATAATGAATTTTTATAAACATTTTTAAACTTTATATGCATATTATTAAAAATGAAAATTAACTTTTAACATCCAAATTTTCTTTATCTTCAGGTGTGATTATGCATTTTCTGCTTTTTGTTTCCAAGAATTTTCTGGGTTTTTTTTCTGTTTTCCTCCAATTCTTCCAATATTTTTGAAATTCGCCCCTTCGCTTCATTCAGTAATATTTGTCCACCTTCTATATTGCCCATTTCTTTTTTTCTTTTCCCTCACCTATTGCTTTTTCTGCATTTTCTAACATGAATTGTGAGGCTTTCATTTGACTTTGCAATTCACTTTCTTCATTCCTTAATTGCTTCATAGTATCTTGAGATTCTTCTTTCTTTCTTTTTTCAGCTTCATTTTTGTTTATTTTTAATCTACAATGGTATCTTTTCCAGGAATTTCGTACAGCGTTCATCATTTGTTTATTTATTTCAAAACTCTCTAGAGCTTTGAATTGTTGTAAATGAGACTTAATGTCTTACGCCATTGATGCTATAAATGTTAAGATTATTATTGATCTAAGCAGTTTAAATGATTAATTTTAAATTTAAATGTGGGTAGTCTCCTTTTAATGGGGAAAATCGTAAAATTAAAATTTAATAAAAACAAAAAAATAAAGTCACCAATCTTTATATAATTTAAAAATATATATGCATGTTTATAAAATAATAAAGGCATACATAATAAATTTCGCCACAGCTGTTTTTCTGCCCTCCCCCCGCCTCTATTCGTTTGAACTCCTCCTGTATGGAGCCCATTTCAAAATGAATGTTTTTAATAAGTTTTTAATACGACGGTATCTCGCAACAAGATATAATGATACCTTTCAATTAAAGGCATTCTATAACTTGTTCGTTTTTCGCGCTGAAGTAAAAACAATGCAATGGCATGACATTTTTACTACGAAGCGATGAAATGGCTGCCATGCTGTTTCACTAGATCAGCGAGGTGGAGTGGAGAATTCGCTCCTCAAGTGGCCAAAAATGGTCACTTGAAATTTGGAGTGGCAAACTCTCTTCACACTCCAGTATAACGCGTTAATGATGAGATGAGGGCAGATCTTCCCTTGAATGCGGTCGCTGGAGTAGGAAACCTTACTCGACTCGACTCTTACAGCGCCTAGTGATTCGGCCCTTGAGGATGTAGATGAAGTCTTGTGAAGATAGTAGAATTTCAAAATTTCATCTGTATTTCAAAACCAACACTTCCTTCAAGATTATCGTTTTCTACTATCTTCACAAGACTTCATCTACATCCTCAATAGACTACATCGTTTAAGTTTTCTTCCATCTCACAAGTTTGTTCATCGTTTTTCAAGATTGGTGACTTTATTTTTTTGTTTTTATTAAATTTTAATTTTACGATTTGCCCCATTAAAAGGAGACTACCCACATTTAAATTTAAAATGTTAAGATTGCTTCTACTGTATTTTCCAATACATTCTTATTTTCACTGAATCCTCTCTCAACATCTGCATTATCATGTGCTAGGCTCAAAAGAGCATTAATTAAAACTGATAACAAATTATATTTATAATCACCATGTGAATCTTTAACATAGAAAATATTGCGCCAATAATCTAATCGCAAACTGGATACATTTAAATGAATATCAGAAGAATAATTTCCTTCTAGTAAAAAGTTTCATTTTGAAACCATAATGAATTGACTGCTTCACACAGTACTCTTCTCCATTCATCTGTTAATTTTGACACTTCACCATGATTTATAACATTCGGTAAGGCTGCAGCTAAAGACGTTATGCAGCTTAAAGCTGACTTTTCCAATCGGAACAGTGGGTCAAGACATTATAAATTCTTAAGGATTTTATTATCCAGAGGAAGAACTTTAATTAAATATTTTACACATACAATATAAAATGATCGAGCACCCATTTCAAAACATTTTTTTCTGTATTTGAGAATTTATTTAATTCTGTTTTGGTGTCCAAACCAATTTCAACATTTTTAGACCAATTCTCTCCTTTATCAGCATTAATATTCTTAAGAGAGCAACCTTCTTTATCTTGGAAAAAAGACAATTTTTAAAAAAGGCCCAGTAAGCTCATCATATAAAATATGAACTAACGGTTCATCTTTCTGAATAAGTTTTAAGAATTCTACTAATACAGTAGAAACATTTTGTCTTATCTTGGATCATTAATTCTTTAATTCTATTGAATCTCACTCTCTGATCGAGAATAGACATCATTAGCAAAAAACGTTTTTAAACATAAAAACTGGTCAATAAATCTCTGGAGAACTGTGAAGTGTAAGTCAAAGGCTATCAACATGTCTAATAAAAAGGTGATTGGGGAAACTTAACTGATTTTGTAATGAAGAAAATTCTTTGCTTTGAACTGATGAGCGTTTAAATCTATATATAAATACAGCAAGACATTTTTTGTTATGCTCTTTTACCTGTGTTAACGTGGACGAATACGCATGAAACTTATTTAAGCAGTTGTTTCTATGGTTGAAAAGTTCTTGTGCTATAGATGTGCACAATATATTTATTTTGCGTATTTGTTCACGTTAACACAGGTAAAAAGCGTTTCAAAAAAGGCAGCATTAAGGAACAGGTTGTGCACCATATTTATCAACGCATGTAGCATTGCCTTTTTTGTTTTTGTTTTTTTTTAATAATAAATATCAATTTAACTCAAATCATTGTTGATGTTCATTTGAAAGAATTTTAATTGTTGTGTTGATGTTCATTTGAAAACATAAGAAAACTGTATAACAGAACTGATTTCAGAACCTGGAGGTCCTCAAGTATAATACTCGTATAGTACCTTTAATGTACCTAATGTACCTAAACAACTGCTTAAAAATTGTTATTAAAAAACTATTCAAAATATTTCTATAATTAGTAGGTAAGCATTTTATGTAATTTTCGTTGTTTTCTAAGCTATTTTAAGGTTTTTTCATACACTTTGAAAGTAATATTTTTAGTTAAAAATAAAATAAATACCAATTTTGAAGTTTTTGATTTTTATTAATTTTTTAAAAATTTTGTTAACACTCTTTCTTTAGTAACAAAAAAGTTATCGATTTTTGGTCCGAAACAGATCTTAATTTACCACAGTGGGATGGGGGGAGAGACGCAGAGATAGGGAGGGACAATTTACTTAAATATAAATATTATATTTAGATAATAATTCGATAGATACACTATATGATCACAAATATCCGGACACATGCACGTTTGCGCTCTAGCCACGATTTCATGGAAATCAATAGGGCGTTGCACATCCCTTTGCCCGAATCACAGCTTCCACCCTTCGGGGAAGACTCTCCACCAAATGTTGGTAGGTAATTTCCGGAATGTTCCTCCATTCCTCCCGAAGAGCGAGAATCAGTTCAGGTACAGAAGTTGGCCGATGTGATCTGGCCCGCAAGCGTCTTTCCAATTCATCCCACAGACTCTCTATAGGATTGAGGTCGGGACTTTGTGCCGGCCAACCCATTTCTTCGACCCCTGAGTCCGCAAACCACTGCTGTACATGCCTCGCTTTGTGGCACGGAGCATTGTCGTGTTGGTAGAGAAATGGCCCGTTTCCGAAAAATTGCCACAACGTTGGAAGTGCACAGTTGTCCAAAACATTCAGATAACGGTCGGAGTTCATGATTCCTTGCACAGGAACGAGCTGGCCCAGTCCGTACCATGAAAATGAGCCCCACACCATGACTCCTCCTCCTCCGAACTTGACTGTGGGCTCTGTGCACTCAAGTAAGAAGCGTTCTCCAGGTATGCGCCAAACCCAAACTCGTCCATCGGATTGCCAGAGTGTGTAGCGAGATTCGTCTGTCCACATTACACGTTTCCATTGGTCCATTGTCCAGTTTCTGTGGGCTTTGCACCACTCCAGACGTCGCTTGGCGTCGACCCTGCTGATGTGGGGCTTGTGGGCAGCAGCACGGCCATGGAATCCCATCGTGTGCAGTTCCCAACGAATTGTCATGGTACTGGCATCATTTGCAGAGGCGTTTCGAAACTCTGTGGCAATTTTTTCCGCCGAGGACTTCCGGTTGCTGCGGGTGACACGACGAAGCACTCGACGGTCTCTGTCCGTTAGTTTCTTGGGTCTACCTGTTCGTTGTTGAACTGTTGTTGATCCCCGGGTCTTCCATTTCATAATGACATCGCCTACTGTTGACTTGGGTATCTGAAGAAGGCTGGAAATGTCACGCACGGACTTGCCGCATAGATGACATCCAACGATGGTTCCACGTTGGAACTCACTGAGCTCTGCCGAATGGCCCATTCTTGCCAATGTCCAAGCAGAGTTGTGTCTGAAGGTGTGGGAAGCTATTTAAATGATGTGCAAGTCATTATCATGTGACATTGGGCCAATCGATGATCTGTGAGGGGTGTCCGGATATTTTTGATCATATAGTGTATATTAAAAGATACCTTTAGATTTCTTTAAATATTATTCCGAGAAATTTTCAAAGGTATCATTGCGGTGAAATGAATCGGGTGTGTCAGAAATGTTATGCAAAGCATTTTGGATATTTATTGTGTTATCTATTTTTCATTCTTCAAAGTTTATTAATAAGTAAGATTGAGGCTAGAGCAATTACACATATATTTTTTTTCTCAGAAATGTGATCGAATTTCGATCATTGGGGGATCCTAGTAAATAATAAATATCAATAAGTAAAGTTTCAAGTTCACCACCAAAAATGCACCATATGTAAGGAACAGGTTGATACATCCAACAAATAAGGATTGACATGAATAAGTTTGTTACTCAGGCATTTCATGACAGGAGGTCCATCGCTATAAAAACATAGAAATTTTATTGAAGGAAGAGGTTCCAAAGCCTTTGTTATGTAGCTGAACAAATTATAATTATCTGCAGTTCCGGTCCTAAATGAAATGATTCCAAATGATGCACAAACACATCCAACTGCTGAACATGTTTTTCAGAAATTGGAGTTTCGTCCACTTGGATGTTTTAAAAAGCATTTGAATTAATAATGTCCTGTATTAATTCTTCTTTAAAGTATGGTCCAGTACCATCAAAAATGTAAAAAGAAAGTTTACTTCCATTTATGCTTATTTCTTTAGCAATTTTTGAATCCGGGAACGTACGTGGGAATATTTCCCCAGCAGTATCATCAAAAATATAAGGAATATTATTTTTGGCAACTGCCAAAGCAAAAACTATTTCCGCAGCAGTTACTACGTCTTCATGCCTGTACATTTCGTTGTTCTTGGTGTTGAAAGCAATTCTCGATTGCAAAGGGTTTTTAAACGTCCATTTTCATCCCTATTCTTTCTACAAATGTCAACATTTTCAAATTATTTGCATGACGTCTGACGGCTGCAATTCCATGATGTTTACAACTGATAGTTACATTACACATGTGACATATTGCTTCCTCTTGTTTGCTGCCAGGAATACACCACGCAGATAGTGCATCGCCATTGCTTTCAATTTCTTGCAGAACTTTTGCATGAAATTTACTTAGTCTACCTACAACAGAGATCACAAAATATAAGGGCAAAGTTCAGTTCAAATACCATGGCGTAAAAGTCCCCTAATTTTCTCGGATGACATCGATCAGTCTTTTCGCGTTTATGTTCTGAATTCATTTACTTATTACTTATACAGGGTGGTCCATTTAAGTTTAGTCAGGAAATATCTCGAAAACAAGGCACTGTACGGAAAACTTTGCTGAGACAAAAAAATATTATTTTTAAAGGGGAAATCTTTGTTCTGTAATCAGCTTCAGTGGGTGGGGGGGTGGAAAAATATCTTAAATAGGAACCCCGTTTTTTTATTACAGATCCAGATTCTACGTAAAAAATACATAAATTTTCGGAAAGTTGAGTTTGGCATTACTGGATAGCTGTTTTAACCCATTGAATACATACTTATTACATACTTACATGGAAGAATAGATAGAAGTGACTCTCGTTGAAAAAGCATCATGCGAGATAGGACGAGATATCATGTTGTCAGCCAGAGTGCCACGAAATCCCAATGTTTGTTTTCATTGAGCGAGAATCTTTTTTTGTATCTAAATGCTGTAATAATGTAATAAATATTTAATTTTGTGCGTTAAATAACTGAAACAATGATATTTTGAAGAAATTTTGTTCATTATTGCTCTTTCTCTCAGTCAACATGTCTAGAACTTAACAGCTAATTTCACGGAAACCCCTGCACCATTTAAATCAACTTAAAAAAAAATAATTCCAAATCATTTTCCTACCATTTTTAAAAAAAGTGCTCCTAAGCCGGGCCCATATTAAATCTGAAAAGGGTCATTAAAATAAAAAGAGAAAATACGCATTGAATGAAAGAAAAGCATTTATTTCCTATAAAAACGATCATAAAATGCAAATTAAAAATTTTTTAATGAAATATCAAGTGTTCAATTATTTCAAAGACATCTGTAATTCTAAAATCATAAAAAGATCATAGGGGTTGTAAGCGCAATCATGTAGGCCGCCAGGTGCGCTGCGATAGCAGCGAGTGACACATTCAGTCACATGTTAGCATTGGAAATGCTACAAGAGGCGCTTCCTTGTATTCTTCCATGATGCTTATTAGTTTTTCAATTTTAATCGTTTGTTTTTCAAGTATTTCCATTTTCAATCGTTCGTACTCTCCTCTTTTCATCGTACCTTGTTCGTTTTTATCGATTATAACGCAAAAATTGTTTCAGACAAAACTTTATGTATTTTTTTCGTAGAATCTGATTCTGTAATAAAAAAGGAGGTTTCTATTTAAGATATCAAAGTTGCCACCAAGATACATAGAAAACAAGGGTATGCTCACTTTGGGGGGGGGGGGGAAGCGATCTGCGCATGACGTCACAGGTGACCAGCCCAGAGGTTTCAGCCACGTGATCCACGGCAGAAACAACATGCATTGCGCTATCTTTGGCTGTAATAGCCATTCTAGGCACTCAAAACAAGCGAAAATCCATTTCTATAAGTTTGTCAAAGGGTTGTTTAAAGCGGAGTTCACATTCAGCGACTTCGCTGAGTGAAGCGTTTTCCCGAACCCAGGTGTTTTCTAGGCGTCACAAAGCCGCGCGTGTTAAAATGTGAAGCCGTTTCACATTTTGCGAGAACGAAGCGGAGAGCTAGGCGAACTTCCTTCTCTGCTTTCAGCCTGCGTCCTCCCCTTCCCCCCAGCTAGGCGAACTCCGCTCTGATTGGATGTTCGTTGAGTCCTTCTTTCATCCAGTCTCCGTTGCTTTCTAGACATCGTGTATATATATCATGATAACACGGCTTTCTTGGCATCGTGTACTTGAACACTGCTCAAAACATTTAAAGGAACACTTCTATTAAGCAGCGCGCAGAAGCAACTACGAATAATATGGACAAAATCGCTGTATGTGATCATTAAAAGACGGTTTATTTAACAATAGAATGCATTATTGAAACAACTGGTAAAGAAACATAGAAAAAAACAGGAAAGTGCAGGACCCCTGCCTAAAACAAAGTGAAATGTCCTTTGGACGTTGTGAGGAGAATGCCCAGTTTCTTCCAGGGATCAGTTTTTGCACCACTCAGTAATGTGTATGCCAATCATGGGCTGCAGTAACCTCCATGCACCTTCGAGGCATGCTCCGTATCAGTCGACGGATGTGATCTTGGGGAAGCCGGTCCCATTCCTCAGTAAGTGCCTGGATGAGCTGTTGCAGTGTTTCTGGAGCTGAAGGGCGGCGCCGAATTCGCCTGTCATGCATGTCCCAAAGATATTCAAGGGGATTAAGTCTGGACTCATTGCAGGCCACCTCATGGTCTGAATGCCATGCATCCGTAGGAAATCTTGAGTGACAGCTGCAGTGTGTGGACGGGCATTATCCTGCGTCAGAAGGAATCCAGGCCCCATGCCATGTGCAACAACAATCACATGTTCTTCCAGAATGTCACGAATGTAAACGTCAACGGTAATTCGCCCTCGGACGACCACAAGATCCGTTCGATGGTCTATTGAGATGCCAAACCATAATGGAACAACATCCCATTCGGTCAGTCTCACAAGCTGTTGCGTCGGTGTTTCGCTGATCACGTCGTCTCCAGACACGTAGACGGCCATCACAGCGGGTCAGGCGGAATCTTGACTCGTCTGTAAGAGAACAGAACGCCAGTGGCGAAGCTGCCAGGTGACATGTTGATGTGCAAACTCTAGTCGCGCCTGTCTGTGCTGGCGGGTTAGCCTAAGCACTCGATTTGGTCGTCTGGCTCGCAAGCCAACTTCACGTAATCTGTTCCGGATTGTTTGATCTGAAACAGCTACCCCAGTTGACATCTGCAGGTCATTTCTCAGGTCTCTGGCCGTTGAGGTTCTTCGGCGCAGGGCACAAGTCCGCACATAACGATCTTGATTGGCGGTTGTTGAGCGTCGGCGACCTTGCCCAGTTCTTCGTGTGTACTGGCCAGTCGCCTGGAATCGTGTCCACAGTCGGAAAATGATGGAAGAGGACACATTGAGGGCATTTGCCACAGTCCGAAATGATTGACCCGTTTGGAGCAATGTTACGGCTCTCGCAGCTTCTACTGCTTCAAGATGCCTTCGTGGCATGTCAGAGCACTAACAACAACATTCCAGGAATGCCTGCACCTTCTAATGTTCGACCGTTATCTCCAAGCAAAGAGTGTACTGGCATGTAACCACTTTGTTTTCCGGGGGGGTTATATTGCTATGCAAATTTCTCAGAACATCTGGCAGCAAAATGTGTTGGCTTCAACCATTTCCTATGAGGGAGATAGTAGGTTTCATGTTGCAGAAGATGAAATTGCTAAAAAGTATTATTTACGCCCTCTGTAGAGGATTCTACAAGTGTTCCTTTAATTGTTTTGAGCAGTGTATATATTATATTTTTTTATTCGGATAAATGATAGAAAACGAGGCACACGTGCACAGAAAACACGCTATCGGCGAATTTCAATATGGCCGATTTGACTGGCGGAAGTGGGTTAGAAACAGTTGCTAAGGATTCTGGGACTGGAGAGATGCTCACTCGTAGCTGATTGGCTGAGCATTAGGAGCGACTTCGGAAAATTCCAACACGGTTGGAATTCGAAAACCCGCGCCGTTGTCGGCCCTAACCCGCTTTCCGCCGCGAATTCGCTGAATATGAAACGGCTCCGGCAACCAAAATCGCGTCCAATGCGCCAGATACGGCGATTTAGACGCGAAGTCGCTGAATGTGAACCCGACTTGAGTTATCCCAGTTCTAATTTTTTGTGTACTGTTAAAAAGATAAATCAAACGTTTCATGGAAATTCAATTGCAAAAGAAGAGAAATTTTTTGAAAAACTTTTTAACCTAATCAAAACTAAATTGACTCCAGCTGAAATTAAAGATGTCATTGTATATAAATTTATTATTAGAACAAGAACTTACAGCATATTAAGAGAATTAAA
>JAHWFO010070825.1:116938-140846 GCA_023313115.1 Rhysida immarginata | reverse complement strand
TATTTTTCTACGTATCTTGATTCTATCTATGGCAGATGCAATGCTACGCCAAGGTGCGTGGAGAATCTGGGCACTTGTGACATCATTTCCGCCACATCCGGGACTTTGAACCTGCGCGTGAGCATACCCTTGTTTTCTATCAATCTTGGTTGCCACCCGCCCCACCCACTGGGGGCGGGCTGATTTTAGAACAGACAGATTTCCCTTTAAAAATAATAGTTTTTTGTCTCGGCAAAGTTTTCCGTACAATGCTTTGTTTCGAGATATTTCTATTTCTACACTTAAATGGACCACCCTGTGTAATTAATAAGTAAATGATTTATCATATTGTAGAAACTATATACTTAGAAATTTATGCGGGAAAAACCACTTAAGTTCCGTGACGGTGAACATTAGCTAACGGGCGGCCATATTTCTCTACCACAAGTCATTCTTGTCGGCCTGGCCGCCCATCATTTAACGTACACCTCCACGGGACTTTGGTGATTTTTTTACCCGCATAAATTTCGAGGACACACGACTTATGCATAAATCGAGGGCCACCCTCTTATAAAATATAATATTCTTCGGGCTTTCTAATTTCCTGACCATAATTTAAAGTTTCGCGTAATGGTCGTCAGCATACAGCTGGAAGGGTCTTCCTCCTCTGAGAATCAGTGAGAAGGCGTCGGAAATTTTAACAATACATATAATTCCTGTCCTTTGTGCTTTTCTTAGAATTGATAGTTGTTAGAATGTAACATTTTCTTGAAAAGCTTTAAAAATGAGCAGTAAATGGAAATAATGGAGAGTTAGCAGACTATTGAGAAACAGTGGAAAGGCGACAGAGAAAGCAGCCCTTTCACTCGGTGCTGTATCGATTTTTCCAGCACACTGCTTCAACTAAACAAGTGGTGAGTGACCCTGTAGCCGTCGATGCAAATGTGTCAACAGAAGAAATTGCGACTGCCAGATCACACCAAGTGATGAATGCAACAGTTTTGCTTCAAGACCTCGAGAGCAGAGTGTGAATTGCATCAGTTTACCAATAAGAAAAATTGATGGAAAAATTTAGCGACCTGGATTCGAACCAGGAACCCCGACTGCCATGGTCGACGCCTCTATCAATTGGGCTATCACAGACACTTGAACAGCCATGCTGTCACTAAGTGTCTTAAAGACAACCAAGTTGTCAAGAAGGAAAGCCCAATGGGAGGTGGGCACCCGGTTCACAGATCGTGAATTTCTCCTATCCAAACCAATAGAAAGTTTGATGAACACACAATAAGAAATAAAGAAATTAAACTGGAGCAAACACCAAACATTAGGTAAAAACTACATGGTTGTCTTTAAGACACTTAGTGATAGCGTAGCTGTTCAGGTGTCTGCGATAGCTCAATTAGTAGAGGCGTCGACCATAACAGTTGAGGTTCCTGGTTCGAATCCAAGTCGCAGAATTTTTTTATCCATTTTTCTAATTAATATCATTTACCTGATGCTTGGAATTTGCTCCAGTTTAATTTCTTTATTTCCTAACAGTTTATCAATTGTTGGAATTGCAGAATACACAGACACAGACGATCATGTACATCCATCGCCACCCAAGAAGAGAATTGTGGAATTTTTAAATAAACAAATGAATTTTTAAAGGTCAGGTCACACAAAATAGAAGAACTGCAGCCATAGCCAGAGCTGAAAAAATGTCAGATCAAACTATTGTTTCATTTTCATTCTATTTCCTCCCAATTTTGTAGCCATACACATTATTCCACACATTGTTTCCCCTGTACTATGGGTAAACTCGCTCAGCTATACACAACATTCCAACACGAACCGGGAAGAACTGTTACAGGGCCATCCATTAGGAACAATTTAAAATTTTTTTCGGTTTTTCTATATGGATTTTTACTTTATATTCCCATTCAGATATTGCAAACTTTCATCAAAAAAGAGCCCGAGCAACGCCGGGTATATCAGCTAGTTAATTATATATATTACAATTATAAATTCAGAGAATAAATGCGACGGGGCTAATCGATATCATCCGAGAAAATTAGGGGACGCTTCTCTGGACTTTAACCTATCATGAAAATTAAATGTGCACAAATATTTACAAAATGATAAAGCTCTAATCTTTGATCGACATCTGCCTGCCTCGAGGGGTCCGACAATCGGATTTTGCGACTACGAGATTTCCTTATTCAATGGATTTCCGGATTTCCAACGTATTTCCGGATTTCTTTTGAAACATTTTGGATTTCCGGATTTCTTTTAGATTTTTGGATTTCTCATGCAATTACTACTAGAATTTGGCATTTGCGAGCTCGTTTGCGACGAGGGACGGGTCGAGGATGAGGTTTGTTTGCGAAGGAATTTGCGAGAGTTTGCAATAAAAAAATGTTAAACTAAAATTTTAGCAATGCTAATTGAGTTACTTTAAAAAAAAGAATTTATAAAATCTTTTACAGGGTTGTAAATATTTTAAAAAGATCTTTCATATTTAAAACAACTTTTCATATTTTTAAAAAATATTCCATTAAAAAATTATTTCCAACTTTTTAAGACAATATAAAATTAAATATTTCGGCAGTTTTTAGAAAATATAAATCCTATCTTTAGTGATAGCATTATTAATTATACCATTTTAACTCCTTAATATTTTAGACCTTCTTCAGTTTGTTTTATTTGGTTAAAAATTTTTCCTTGATATATACAATTAAGTCTGTATGCAACTTAATACAATCGTTTGATATTATCAAAAACTGATCAGGAATAGTGCCCACGTAATTGCACAACATTTTGTAACCACAATCGTTTGTGTATGTCAAACAAGTTTCATTTTTTCCTGTTCCACATAAAGTTCCCTCATGAAACCATTGAGATAAAACAGTAACATCTTTCTTTGGTAATGGATTTAAATTGACGTAAGTAGCAGAATACGCATTCTCTCTTTTTGTTTTTCCACCTACATATGAAAACTGTACAATTCTTCCAAAAATCAAATCGCCATTATCTGTAAAAACAGTGAAATCACTAATATTAATTTTATCAGCTTTCCTTAGTGAGCTTAGAAGTTCTGGTTTGTGGTAGACATGGTCACTTTTTTGCTGAACCCTATGCAATCTGTCAGAAGACAAGTTCGTACATTCTTGAAGTAACCACAGTGCAGTCGTCTTTTTTATTATGGCACTTGTGCCATTTTTCTTGTAGATTGTATATGCACTCTTAGGGTTAAGCTTGATTTCCTCTTTAAGTGCACTAGTATAGGTTGGGAAGTTTGATGATGAACGTACTAGTTTGGGTTCACTTTTATGTTCAACCCGAGTTTCAACAGGAGAGATATCGTAAATTTCTAGCAAATCTTCCTCAATCGATATTTCATCCATTTCAACTTGGGTGGCCTCCATGCTAAGTCCATCCATTTCTTCGAGCATGAAAATAGATAGAGGCGGCACCCTATTCATGGTAAGGGGAAGCCAGTGGCACCAAAATCAATCACCTTGTGGATCAGCTGTGATAGGGCAAAACATTTCCTTGTTGGCATAGAATTGACTTGTGATTACATATTATTTTAGCTTTATTCGATTATGTTATTGATCCCACTCATTTTTCAATGCAGTTTGCCTATTATTTAATGATAATTAATGATACTTTACAACATTATTTCTTATTAACCGTGATTATTACGTTATTTTATATTTAAAAATGAGAATGAACGATATTCGGGGGTTTATGATCGTTAATATGGTTCAGAACAAAAAATTTTTGTAATTTTTTTTTAATAATTTGGTCTATTTTTATGTAAATATTTATTTTAATTTAATTCACAAATTTTATACAAATAAAAAAATTAATAAAAAATAGATACAAAATATAATCCTCTATCCAAAAGTGCAAAATGTTCAACAAAAATTCTAATAAAAATATTGAAATAAAAAAAATGAAAAAAACAAGAAAAAATTGTTTAATCTCAAAAAAATAAAATAAAATAAAAAAGTAATTTTTTTTTTAATTTCGAAAAAATACAAAATAAATGTTATAATGATATTAATAAGAACTCATTTAAAATTAAATTTTCACTATTAACCCATTTAATACATGTTAAAATTTAACATATACATTCTGTAAATAATTATTTTAGTTGAATGTAATGGAAATTAGATGTATATTCTCTTGTATATTTAGTATAAATACCTTGAAATAATATTAAGTATATAAATAAATAGTGCAAAAACTATTCTACAGGCCATAATTGGATTGACTATTTTGAACTATTTATTTATTTGCTTTATTAATATTATTTCATGGAATTTACATCTAATTCTGTAAATAAGTTAATAATGTTAAGGACTTTTTATTTTTTTCTCATATTTTTGCGTGCAACCATAAGCTGAACAAGAGTATACCATTTCGTTTCTGCCTCTATTTTTATGCTCGAAGATCTATTATGCAATGGGAAATAAACCCTACCCCTTCTATTTCAATGCCAGAAGGAACAACCTTCTTATCACATCACCCCTTAGGTTTGGCCGATTAGTGTGTAGGGGTATCAAGATGCCTAAGTCATGTGACCTAACTCTGGTGCCATAGAACAAGAGGCTATGCCGCCTCTATCTATTTTCATGCTCGAAAATCCATTCCATCATTTAGTTTCAGTACTATAGTGCTCAAGTTTTCTTCATCATAATTCTCATTATCCGTTTCCGTTTTTTTCTCAATTCTTGATATTGATTTATCAAGGTCTTTGGATGTGACATCTGTCATACCAGTTTGATGTAAGAGATTTAGAGCAAGTAGTTTAGCTTTCTCCACTGTGTCTATAATCTGATGAATGCTAGGCAGAGAAAAAGATTCTGCATCTCTGGTGGTTTTCAAGTGTTTTTTCTTCTCTGGGAATTTTAAAATGCTTTTGGCGTCAGCTTGAAGCTCCAACTGTGATTCCAGCCTCTTAAGATTCCAGCTCCAAATGCACAGATTCATTCTGTGCATTAAGCCCTGAATTCCAAAGTTTATTTGAGTGGAGAAAACGGTGGACATGCTTCTGGCTGACCTAAAGAGAGACTCGCATTGTTGGCTTCCAAGAAGCCAAGGGAGGAAATCACAATGTTCATCTTCATATGTAGCTAATAACTTTAACAGGCAGTGTGCATTTAACTCAATGCATCTGTATGCATTACACGTAACAAAGTGATCACTGACGGACAAATTCGGTTGCTTGGCGAGCCAAAATCTCCATCCTCGAAGAAAAAATGTGGCACTCCATATGTACAGGGTTGTGCATAACCTTTTGCTAGGGGTCTGGAAAATAAACAAAACTAAGTGGAATGTTCTGCGGTTGATAATCAAAAAGTACTTTTATTTCTGCTTTTATCACATCAATATTTAGTGTGGCCACCACCCGCTTCTCGAACAGCACGCATCCGTTTCGGGTAGGAGCGGAGGAGTGTCTCAAACAGAGCAGTATCGTACTCCATGTCCTTCACCACAGATGTCAGGTGTCCCATTAGAAGGTCTCGAGAATACCGATTTTCACCACGTTCTTGAATCATTAAAGATTCCACTGCATCTTTTAACACGGCTCCAAAATGTTCAGCAACGTTTAGGTCAGGGGATGCACCGGCCATTCGTTTGATGAGAAGAAATCGATAGCACTTTCTCTTAGGATTTGCTGTGTTGCATTAGCCTTAAAGCAAGGTGCCTTATCGTGCAAAAAACAAACTTCATGCGGGTCGATAGTGTTGTTTGGATCTCGAAGAAACGGAAAAACATCGGTTTAACTTGTTCGCAACCCATTTGCGATTAATAAAAGACGCACCTGCTTCCATTGCCTCTCGATATGCATTTGCACGAACTCTATCCATGAAACGCTGCTCTTCACTGTCATTTATTAAACCAGCCATATTTGTTTGATACAAATAGACGCACAATGAACTACTCTCTGCCGAAGCGTCATAAGAGTGTGCTACAACGCTGCGGTTTAAGTCGCAGCCCCCTAGCAAAAGGTTATGCACAACCCCGTACTCAATACTTTTCAGAGGTTGTGTATTTTTAGAAATGAAAGCTTCAATCACAGCTCGCATGATTCATAAATACATGGATGTGCCCACACCAATTCCACCCTCGATCTTAATTTGACAGTAAATCAATAACCACAGGTGAAGATAAACTCTCAGCACCAGAATAATTCTGTTTATCTCGTCCATCAATATCTTTTCTAACAGCATGTGAACGTCTCTGCTATATCTATTAAAAATGGTGAGCAAGTGCCCTCGACTGCAAATGAATTTTCCCATTTGTATTCAGAAGTATAGACTGATTCTGAAGTAACTTGTATTCTCAATTTTGCGATGATATGAACCAATTCTTGGAAGCATAAGCTAATTTCACTGTCTTCTTCATTCGGCAATAAATAAAACCATGGTTGAGCGTAGAGAGCCGAGTGAGCTGAGCTGTTCAAGACTTCCTTTCCTTTTTTTTCACTTTTCTTCTGAAAATCTAACTTAACAGTTTCAGACATTGCTTTTAATAAGCGGGAATCACCATCAGATGAAACTGATAACACACGAATTCCTTCAGCTCTCAGCAGTTTTTCAATAGTCTTCCACCGTTGTTTAACATTATCAGAATTAAACTTGTTGTCAGTGCCAAAAAGCGTCAAGCACAGAGGTGGCACGTTTGCCTGCATGGGCTGTGCCATGATGGCATATACATAGCTTGACTTCGTGCTGTGAACCATGTATTCTTCAACATCAACCATTGAATTGAAAGGATAACAACCAATTTTTGGCAATCCATTTTCTGATAGTGGTAGAGTAAACCCAACACATTGGTTTGATAGATGGCAATAAGTAATGGTTTCAATAATTTTTGTGGCATCTTCACTTAATGCAACTGTAAAAGACTTCACGTTAAATCTTCTTAGATGTTGAAGTAATTCTGCGATTCTTATTTCACCTTCTTAAATCGTCCGAGAATTAGCTATACATCGTTGTACTTGCCCAAGGCTAGGTAAAATGTGTGATAGATTTTTTTATAAAATCATAGCAGTGAGATTCACCCAATACCAAAAGAAGTTTTGGCAAAGTTTTGAACATTTTCATCATGGGAATTTGAACATTTTCATCATGGGAATTTCGTTTCTTCATAGAATTATTTTTTGGATTGTTACAGATTAGTTGTAAAAAAGAAGTTGCATCTTGTGACTTTGAATTGACAACGGAAAGTTCATTGGATGAGAGAAGAGTATTAAGATGATTTTGAAGTTCTTCATTTTGCTTCATTAATAATGCAACTGAATTGCAAACAGTGAAGTACTCTGTAATGCGATGTTGATTGACTGAGGATTGCAATAGCTTTCTCTTTTTTCGTTGTGCATATGGCCATTTCATACGATAGCCAGGGGTTGAACTTCTTGTCAATGTGCATTTCTTAACTAAAAAAAATTAACTTAATTAACATACTGTAGTTGTTTAATGTTATTAAAGGATTATAGCCTTTTTGTCTAATGTTTCACCAAAGAAAATTAAACCCACTGCAAATGCACAACAATAGAGATTTAATTACTAATTTTTTTCTGGCCAATTAAAGACTACAACACTGACATCTCAATTTCAATTTTAATTCTAAGTTGTATTTTCATAAATATTAATTGATTGAATTGCTGTACCATCCTGTGGTAGCTGATCAGTTCCCGAGTGGTTAACTGCTAACACGATTTCCTCCATGCCAACGATCAACGGTGAATTATCCGAGGAATTGCCTAGATCTTCTATATCTTAAACAAAGCATTTAAAAAACATTTACAAAGTGATAAAGAGAAACTTTTATATTAGTCTACTATCCATTAAACTTTACCATCAAACATTAAGACATCTGAATCTACATTATCCTTTGGCAACCCTTCTGCACATGGGGGTGAAGACGTATCCTCTGCTTGCCGAGATTTATCTCCATTTGATACCGTTACTAAATTTAAAAAAATACCAGATGGTTAAATAAATGAGCATAATATTCAAGCATTAATTTCATAATTGGTTACTTGTTAGTTTTGTTTGCTTCAGTTTGCCTTTTCTTATTCCCATACATCGTCCAATCAAGTGCTTGGTGAAATTTGAAATAACAACATTGCTTTTTGATGTTTTAAGCATATAATGTTTCTGACATAGCAAGCAGCTCACAGATGCTGCTGTTGGAGTTACACTAACTAAATAGTGCTCTCCTTCTATCAAATCCCGGAGCTCGTTGTTTTGTTTTTTGCACCACCGAAGAATGTTGTCCTTAACTTTGTTAGTTACTTTAGGAACATCACATTTACGTTTTGAGGGGTTGGTTTTCACAGGATTAGGCTTGTCCGAGGCTTTGTCGGAATGTCCACCTGCCACATTGTTGTCATATTTGTCACTGTCAGTCGACATAAAATTCGACATTGAACTTGCACTACTTGGTCGATTCACATTGCAATTGCAATTAGGACAATGACGTAGGCCTACTGTTTTTCTCGCAGTTTCTTTAACTCGTTTCAGTACTGCTTTCATTTGAGTTCTTAGACCCAAGAAAAATTTGAATTTTTCTCGATGAAATATAAATAAACCATACGCTAATTGGGCTTGATCAGGAGCAATTTGCTTCAGTAATTCACCGTTACATCTAAGTTCCTTCTCAATTGTTGACACGTCTTTAACATTGAGTAGTGCACTTTCAGAAGCACAACCAATTAGTACTAAACCTGTTAATACATCTTGTGGTAATGAATTTATTTCGTGTTGAATACTGGAGCCAGAAACGTCAACAGCTGCTGTTTTTTTCAAATGATGCCTCGAATGACGCCATCGCGAAGAATACAGTACAAACTGCGGGATAAACCGAAGAAAATATAATTAGTGGTTAGAAAAAAATCGACATGACAAGATATATCTCAAATTCAATCTCAAAAAATACATCCCAAATTTTTGTATCATCTCAAATTTACTAAAATTTGAGATGAACAGATCATCTCGGATATGAAAAAAATGATTTTGAGGACAACAGATGCCTGTAAACCAAACAAGAATAAAAAACCAGCAAAACATTACCATGTAATTAAACCGAATTTGTTCCCCGATTTGTGCCACATTAGTATTGAATTTGCAAGGAAGAGCTAGCGGAGCAATTTCCTTACAATTTGTTGCTTGGTTGACAGGCTCAAGGTTTTTATCAACATTTTTATTATACAATTTTCTTACCTCGTCCGTTCGACGTTGGTCTCGTTGGTTTACAACTTCGTTTACAAACCGAGTCCGAGTTTGGAGTTTACAACTTTTGTTTGTTTGTTCTCAGGATCTTTGACCACCCAGTGTTTACAAATTTTAAACCTCTCCTTGCTTTTGTTCCGTTTTGTTCACCGTAAACCGCGCCGCGCTATGCATTGTCTCTGCCGTGCTCGGGCCGTGCTGCACGTGCGGATTTCCCGAGGGATTTCCTAAGATTTTCTGGATTTTCTACAATTTCTCTGGATTTCCTTGGAATTGCTAGATTTCTTTGGATTTCCCTAAAATTCCTGGATTTCCAGTGGAATTTCAATCAATCGACGGGATTTCCTCGAATGTCGGACCCCTCGGCCTGCCTGCTGCCTGTTGTTTGATAACGGATAAAATAATAGCAGATTCGAAAAGCATTAAAAAGAAACAAAAATCGAAACAAGAAATCCGGTACAACCTATGGGAGTGAATCCTTGTCGCGGATCTCGTACATCACTGTTAGCTTGACTTCCGTTAAAAGTCACATGGTTTCCTGATTTTTCAAAAATGGTGGAACACTGCTGTATATTATCACTATCAGCAAAAATTCGTATCGATTTTTAAAATTAATAAATGAAAATATTACAATAACTAATTAGACATGTGGAAATATTTCTAATGTCATATTTAGTATAGAGGTTATTCATGAGAGTGACGTCGTTCCGCAGCAACCAATCATAGTGTCAAAGCTGGTATACAACTTGGTGGCAGCAGCTTCAGCTGCCTATCAACGGCAGAGCTGAAGCTGCTGCCGCCAATCAAAGTCGGAGCTGAAGCTGCTGCCACCATATTGTATACCCCATGAATAAGCTCTATTCATTATAATGTTAATCAAAAGCTCGTTTTGGCGCATTTTTTGTCAAAACGAAGCGTCTGAAGCACAATGGCGCAGCATATAGCGTTTGGCGCAAGCGGGCGCAATTGGCGCAGGATTAACATCCCTGTTATGCACTCTTAAGTGCTGCAGCTGGTGGATGTGTCTTGAATAACTCCATGAACTTATCCTTGGTGGTTGAATAAACATCATGAAACCTCAATGCATCTGCTGAGAAGAGCTGATAGTTTGTGTTCATGTATATGGTGACAATTGTTAGATATTGTGGCAGATGAGAATCCTTGGAGCTGAAAACAAAATAGTCTGTAAAAAGCTGATACGATTTAACATACAGTATTTAAAATTGTGCATCTACCTGCTTTTATTATTTGGGAATAATTTCTTCAATGTGATAGTCATTGTTGCACTACAACCAGAATGTTATTATGTGACTTCTTTGTATCAGTTGCCACTCTAATGTTGCTACTCTGGCAGTGATATTTTGCCTGAAAAACGTGTATGTTAAAGATCTGTAGTGTAAGATCGAGGGAATCAATACACAACAGATTATTAATAACGTACCCAATATATATTTTTAATTCCTTTCGATCGTCGAGAACAATCAGTCCATGTGCGAGGGTGAATCAAAAAGTAAGTTACACTCTGAAACAGTGAAAACAGATATAAGTTAAGATCCCATACATACATTTTGAGAAAACGTGCGCAATTTATTTCACTTTTCTACATAATCACCAAACAATTGTAAACACTTGCTGAACGTGAAATTATCTTTTCCATGCCGCTGCGGTAAAAATCCGTTCCAGCGTTTCTCAACCATGTCAGCACACTCCCATAAGAAACGCTAAGCGTTCTGGCGGATTCTTTAATTCTGATTCGTCGATTGTCCAGAATCATCTCATTATCGCGGGCAATGTGCTCGGGAGTATTGGACGTGGATTATCTTCCTGCATGGTATTTGTCCGTCAAATCTGAGCGCCGATTTTCGAACTGCTGGCACCACTTCACAATTGCAGGACGAGAAATCAGTTTATCCCCGTAGACACTGCAAATTTCCTTATGGGTTTCAGTGCAACTTAAGCCTTTCGCCCACAAAAAATGGATTGTTCCGCGAATCTCCAACCAGTTGCTGCGCCATGACAGCAATACTCTTGCGTACGCAGTAAACGCGTGAACACGTGGAATCATGCCACGTTGCAATTATAGACCTTTTTATTTGGGATACTAGAGAGGGGGGCGCCATATTTGATCACGTGAGTTGGGCGCCATTACGAGTGAACATTGTCTCGAACCAAGGCTTTTTCTATACATGTTAGAAAGTCGCGTGACGTCACTATAGCAAAGTCCGAGCCAACGAGAGACAAGCCAGGGCACTCAAAATTCACCTGATCATCGGGGTCCGAGCAACAGTCCATCCTTCATTGTTTCCTACAAACGAAAAAATACTGATTGTTGAAATCCAAGATGGAGAGGCCAGACTAAAAGTGTCCGGTCGTTTGTGGGCCCTCCCAAAGGGACCGGTGCTCGCAATGGAGGCATGTTTTTGACATGGCCTCCAGTACGACCAGTACGTCCACCTGCGTGTTTGCCGTGCGCAGCGACCCTACTTTCGGGGAAAGGGGGAGCCTAGTGGTTGAGGGAAGGCTTTCCGGAACAACCCATCCTGCTTCTTGGAAGGATGGGTGGACTGGATGAGCCCGTCCAGATCAATCGGCTGGTTGTCACTTCTTGAAGCTTCGGCCATAGGGTTAGGCGCTGCCTATATCCTCCTCGTATCCCTGGTGCCAATTTGCATCCCCTTGTTGGACTCGGTGGTGGGTGGGGAGCGAGGGAGATGAAACTTTACTCCACTTACTATGGGTAAAAATAATAAGCTAATAAATCAAAAACCAAAGAACGATCGTGAAGAGAGATCGAGCCGTAGACCGCCAAAGAATGACGTTTTAATGGGAATCCGAAGTTTTTCGAGATGAAATTGGCAAGTGGGGAGTCGTTTAAGACCATCTCCCCATTTCTAATTTCAAAAGAACTTTAACGACTCGTTGCGGATACAAAACATGTTAAGAGACTTTTCACCGGCCATCTGCTTATTGAAGTCTTTAAGGATAAGCAAGCCACCACCCTGCTATCCTTGAAAAAGATTGCAGGGAAAGCCGTTTCGGTTTCTCCCCATGCAGCATTGAATTTCAAGAAAGGTGTTTTCACGTGCCAGGATCTGGAAGGAATAGGGGATGAGGAAATCATTGCCGAATTGAACGATCAATCTGTTGTTGACATTCGCCGGATCGCTCCAAGGAAAAAAGGTGTTTCTCATCCTACAAATTTCTTCATCGTTACCTTTGAGGGAACAGTTTTGCCGGATACCATTTACATCGGGTATATACAATGTCACATGAGACCCTTAATCCCCAACTCGTTGCGATGCTTCCAATGTCAGAAGTAGGGCCACACGAGAACAAACTGTCATTTTAATGCTGTTTGTTGCAAGTGTGGTCTACCCGGACATGAGATGGAAGCTTGTTCAAACGAGTTCCAGTGTTGTAATTGCAAGTGAGTCCATTCTGTCCTTTCAAGAGACTGTCCTATTTGGGAAGGAAAAGAAAATCCAAGAGGTTCGTGTCCTTGGGGTTTGTCTTTTCCGGAAGCACGTAGGCAGGTAGAACAAAATGAAGTCCGTAACAATGCAGCAGTGGTTAAGAGTCGTCCTTCTATTAAGTCAGTTGGAACAAGGACTGATTTGAGTATCGCAGACTTCTCCTGTGGAACTTCCACCTCCACAGGACCATCTACTAGCACTAGTCGGACTTCAAAATCAATTACACCACCTGGAAGTCCTCCAAAAATTTCGGAAGGAAGATGGCAAGAAACGCTCGTCAGAGGTGTCACCTTCCTCTGACCCCTCCAAAAAACATGTAGTAGTTTCTACCCCAAATTCTCCAGTTCCGGGGGGAGGGCCAGACTTCCCTTTAAATGTACAGGTATCTCCTATTGAGGAGATGGAGTTATCTCAGGAGTTTAAACCCACATCTTAAAACCTTCATCATGGCCTTAATGGGAAATAAAGGAACCTTAATGGGTTCTTTTGTCGCTTAGAAGACTTCAAGCTCTTAGTCAATAAGTTCTCCTTCTCCTTATTGGCTTTGCAAGAAACGTTCCTCTTGCCATCCCAGTCTCCTACCCTAAAAGGGTTTAATTTAATTAGGAAAGATTATACATCGGGAAATAAAGCCTGTGGTGGTGTTCCATCCTAGTCCAAAGATCTTTGCCTTTTACTACCATTAATTTAACATCTAATCTTCAGGCGGTAGCAGTTAGAGTCTTATTCAAAGATCTCTCACCTCTAACTGTATGTTCACTGTATCTACCTCCAGATCAATATACGAATGAAAATTCATTATCATCCTTGCTGTGTAAACTTCCAAGCCCCTTCCTTATTCTGGGTGATTTTAACGCCCATAATCCCATTTGGGGTGTCTATAAAGCTCTCTGAAAGAGGATATATGATAGAGAAAGTTTTGAATGCTTTTAACATTAATTTATTAAACGATGGCTCTCCAACATTCCTCCACTCAGCCAACGGCTCTCTGTCATGCATCGATCTATCTATATCCTCTTCATCTTGCACATCTACCACGTTGGAAATTGGATAAAGCAGGGAAAACAGGTCTTCCAATCCCATCTACAGTTTGAGAATAAAACACCTTTTCCATCTGTAGATGAGGCTGTAGAGGATTTCACTTCCCGCATCCTCCATGCGGCAGAACAATCCATTCCTAAGTGTAAATCCTCTTCCACGAAAATTCCAGTGCTATGGTGGAATGAAGAATGTGCCCTAGCGGATCGAGAACGTAAGAGAGCTCTCCGCATTTTTCCGCACAACCAACTCTTGAGAACCTTATCATTTACAAACAAAAAAGGGCCAGTTGTAAACTAATCATTTCCACAAATAAGAAACTCAGTTGGAGGGATTATATTTCCTCCATCAATAGAAACACCCCTCTTCAAACTATCTGGAAAATGATTAGGAAAATAAATAGGAAAAGAATCCCAGATAAACTCCCTTCCCTCATTCAAAATGGTCGTATGTATTATGACCCGAATGAGGTAGCAAATATTCTTGGAAAAACATTTGCTGAGATTTCACGAATAAAGAATAGCAGTGCCTCCTTTCGAGGAATCGCATGCTATAAATTTTAAATCCCGAAACCTCGAAAAATATAATCACCCGTTTACTTTACGGGAACTACATTATGCCATTCGTTGCCCCAGAGATTCTGCTCCAGGTCCAGATGGAATCTTATACTCTTTCCTGCCACATCTGATGCAGGAAGCTTATGGCCACCTTCTCTCGCTATATAATTACATCTGGATTTTAGGAGAAATTCCAACAATATGGAGAGAGGCAATTGTTATTGCTATTCCAAAACCAAATAAAGACCATTCTTGTCCTTCAAACTATCGAGCAATAGCACCAACTAGCAGCATGTGCAAAGTCTTGGAAAGGATGGTCTCTGTCCGACTTATGTGATATCTGTAAATAACCCACCTGTTGTAAAGATTTCAGTGCGGTTTCCGCAAATCTCGCTCAACTGTTGATCACCTTCTTCGGTTGGAGCATGAGATTCATTTCGCACAGAGACATAGACAGCATGTCGTAGGGGTGTTCTTTGATCTGGAAAAAGCCTACGATACAACTTGGAGACATGGAATAGCAATACTTTTGCTGAAATACGGACTTACAGGACGCCTTTCCTCTTTCTTGTGTAATTTCATGGCGAATAGAACCTTCCGAGTTCGCGTTGAGTCAACGCTCTCGGACCCTTTTACGCTGGATAATGGTGTCCCATAGGGAAGTGTGCTGAGTCCCTTCCTGTTCCTCATTGCTATTAATGAGGCTTGTTCACAACTTCCATCCACTGTGAACTATTCCCTGTACGTTGACGACATCGCCATAGACAACGAAGTAGGCTTTAAATTTTCACCCCTTAAAACAAGGGCCGTCCACTTTTGTTATTTGAGAGGTTTCCATCCAGACCCGGACCATACAGTGTATGGATCTTTTATTTTAGCGGTGGACACCCATAAATTGTTGGTCTGACCGTTGATAGCAAACTATCATGGCTCCCACATCTTCGTAATCTAAAAGCGAGATGCTTACAAGCCATGAATGTTTTGCGCTCTAATTCCGCTACCAAATGGGGCGCTGATAGGAAGATGCTCTTGTTTTTATACGGCTCCCTAGTTAGATCTAAATTAGACTATAGAAGTATTGTTTATGCCTCAGCTTCAAAGAGCACTTTGAAGCTGTTAGATCCCGTCCATAACCGAGGCATAAGAATTGCCACAGGAGCTTTCCGTACAAGTCCGGTAGAGAGCCTTTATGTGGAGGCTTCTGAACCCCCATTATGGTTTAGAAGATCCAAACTCCTCCTCAAATATGCTCTTCGCGTATATGGTGAAAGTCAGCATCCAGCTTTTGTCTGTTTTTTTGATAAACCTAGTATCCCTTCCCATCACTCGTTTAGAAGCATCAATAATTGGTTCCTGGACCTATCATTTCCAGCCATGCATAGCCGAGAGGTCAGAGAGGTCCCTCAGTGGATTCTCCCCAACCAGACGTAAATTACAACTTATTTTCTGGGAAAAAATCAAACTTTATGGAAGCTGAAATTAACGCACTCTTTAAGGTTTTTTTAGAAACCCTTCCTGATGGCTTCCACATATATACAGATGGGTCCAAATCAGAGGAAGGAGTTGGCTGTGCGTTCCTTATAGATAACAGTGTATTTTCTTATCATTTGCCAAACGACTTCTCCATCTTCTCAGCAGAATTGGTAGCGATAGCCAAAGCGTTACAGTTCGCTTTTAATTATCCAAATTCCAACATCTGAATATTCACTGAGCGCTTTGCAATCTTTGGAATCATTTAATTCTATAAACCCTTTTGTTCAAAGAATCCAGGAATATCTTCAATACCTGGATTCACAAGGTACCAGTATTCATTTCGTCTGGATCCCTAGTCATATGGGTATCCTAAAAAATGAACGGGTCGATAAGGCGGCAAAACACGCGATTACTCAGTTACCGATCTCTGAATTGCTTTCAATCCCCGAGCATTTGTACCCGGTGATTTCCAAAAAACTCAGGTCTTCTTGGCAAGATTCTTGGCCTCTGAACCCTGCTAATAAATTATTTGAAATAAAGTCTGCCATCCACACCGTGGTCATTGCCTTGTCTAACAAACTGGCGAGAAGATGTCGTTCTTACTCGGCTTAGGATTGGTCACAGCCGTCTTACTCACATCCATTTATTAAGCATATTCTAACCCAGTGCCCTTTACACATTAAGTTACGACGCTCATTATGGCTGAATCATTCCTTCGATTTTTTGTTGGGGAACAACCCCATAATTTTTAAAAAAGTGTTTCTTTTTTAAAAATTATTCTTGTCTTTAAATTCATATTGTCATCGTTTTATTGCTTTTGCATTGTATATATTTGATCATTAAGTATAGGTTTCATTTAGTGCCATTTACACACTAATCATATTTATCAGTTTTTATTAGGGGACAACTCAGAAGAAAATAGATTTTAATCATCTATTTTATAGTCAGTTAGTGCCCTTCACACACTAATGATTTGCACAGCCATGTACTAATATTTCTTAGTATGGGAGAACCCTGGGGAAAAATGTGTGTTTTTAAATTTATTAGTGTTTTTAAAATCTCATAGTTTTAAAATTTTTAAATTTTTATTGTTTTTCCATTTTTGTCATCTAAGTTTTTATAAATTTTTTTCATCTGATTTTTTAAAACTTTTGGCCCATATACTGTGGGTTTTTAAAACTTTCTGTCGGGCGCAAAATGGCCATAGCAGCCAACGCCCTAAAATTCCAACCAACCAACCAACCAACCGTCATTGTTATTTAATTAAATAAATAAACTGAAAAAAAATAATAATTCTCGTGGTCTGTCCAAAGCCAGGAATTGTTGTGCGGTAAGATAACACTACTAAGAACAGTAACTTTTGAACGGGAATAGGTAGCCAGTTGAAATTTTCACAGATTATGTGTTATTATGGCGTATAGCGGATTGTCTAACAAATAATAAAAAATGTAAAACGCTTTTTTTTTTTTTTGTTCTATCGTAAAAACGGTCATACATAAAAGCGTCAAACTTGGCACGATTGTAGTTCAAACTCTAAAGTATTACAACAAATAATGAAAATCTGGCCAAGTGTGAGTTGGATTTGCGCAACGCCAAACATAAAATATTTTTTCAGGTGATCTGTTAATTTAATATTTGAAAACGCTTTTGTTCAAAGCGCGTATTTTTTAAATTTCGACACTTAAACTATTATAGATTATATGTCTATAAAAGCCGAAATCGAGAACACAGTACCACATCCTCCAGAACCTGGCATATTTTGGTAAATATATAGTAGTACGGAACCCTCGATGCGCGAGTCCGATTTGCACTAGCCCAATTTATTTTATATGCAGATGAACAGTAGCCTATATTGTTGTAGAATATAAGTTTTGAACACCACTGATGCTCCACTTTCATTTCTTTACTCTTCAACCTGTATGGTTGACACCGGTCATGCGACGGGTGGAATTTATAGTATAAAATAAAATTTTAAAAAAATGAACATAGCTGAAAATTTCTATTAACAATTATTTATTACTTTAGAATAATATCATTATTTACTATTATTAGCATTTTAATATATTTATTTATTTATTTATATTATTAATTTATTATTGCATTATTAACAATTATTAAAAATTTCATTATTATTATTACATGTAACTAAAAACCAATTAAAAAAAAAAGCTGTAAACAATTTATGATTATTATTACTTTTATCCTATACTTTTTTAACATAATAAAATAATTCTCACTTAAATGTGAATTTTTGTTAAATATTTTTTTTCTTGAACACATCATTTGACATTTCCACATCCTCTTAAAATAAATTCATTTATTTATTTTAGGACTTGGATTTTGTTTGGTTGGTTTGCCGTCAATGAAATGAAGAGAACAAATCTGAAATTTTAAACAATTTAATTTCAATGCAGTGTTTCATTAAAATAATAATATTTACTTAATAATATTTACCCGTGGCTTCGCCCGCTATGGTTGAAAGAAAAAAAACGTGCTATTAAAATTTAGCAATAATACGATTACATATAAAAAATTTCACAAAAATCAGCAAAATTGTTTTAAGAAAATTAAAAGATTATTTAATAACAGAATATATTAAATCCAAAATTGTTCAAATATTGTAATTGGCAGTTATTTACAAAAAATTAATAAATGTTAGTTATGCATAAAGGTCCATTATTTTGACATAGAATGTGTTACTCTAATGCCTTTGGGTACACTATCTTTTGTCACGCCATTAGGATCATAAAGGGATTGCCCTTGTTAATCGTCATTGCGAAAACAAATCGCACAGGAAATTGTAACCTAGATAAATGTAACCAAATTTCTCAATATTATTACTGGCCGTATTTTCACATTGAACTTATGTGGTGGCATACCAGGTGGGTTCCAATGAATTTAAAAATCCTGTGGGTTAGTTTTCAGCTTGCTCCTGATCCATCATAGTGCCAATAGATTTATATGTAATGCAAGATCTTGGCAAATCTTGCAAAATGATGTCTTTTTTGTCTTTACATTCTCATTCTTTGGTGAAAGAATTGTACGTTCTCAAAGCCACTGTCGGTCCTCAATTTTTAAACCTGACGCAATTGTGGGTAATTTTTCATCTCCAAAACTGAGTAGTTGTTTACAAATTTTATGAGTGTTGTCACAAAGAATACGCACCCTCATATTCGTAATTAATTTTTTTGTGTGGACAAATTTCCAAATAGTGGATACTCTGAGACAAGCAATGAGTTCATCTGCAGATGTTCTTTGTGGAATAATTGGAAGGGTATGGCGAAAATCTCCTGCGAGAAAAACGACACCCCTCCCATTCTTTTTCTAAGATCTCTTAGCTTTCTCATTGTTAGATCTATAAGTATTTGTTACGTTGTACGATTGTTAAAAAGTTTGGACTGTAGCAACACCAACTAGAGGGGGTGGCCGTGGCCTGGTTGTCTCGTCGGTTGGCTTGCCAATCGATGGAGTTCAGCAACTTCAGGCGCGACCAGCTGCTGGTTGGGTGACGGCCAGGGCTTGAGGGCCACTGCTGGCGGGACAGCTATTTGGGGTGCGGCTGTTGGGGGACTTTAGTCTGACCCATTTGCCGATTGACCATAGCTGGTTTTCCAGCAGTTGGTGACAGCCTCTGGTTCGTTTATCCCCAGCAGCTCTTCCATCATGAAACCCCCCGTGCTTCGGAGGGCACGTTAAGCCGTCGGCCCCGGCTGCTACTGTCATCTCGTAGCAGTCGTTATTTACTGGGATGGCGCAAAACTCTCTCGTAGGAGTAGGTGCCGCAGATTATCGCTTGCCGCAGATTATCGCTTGCCAGATTATCCTCTGTACTAGCTACTAACACCACCTAGAGAGAAGGCCTGCGCACAGAAAGTCATACATTGTTACATCATGATCAAACGGCCAAATTTAGGGCTTATTATTGGTAGAAATATGATTAACAATAGCCGTTTTAGTGTGATGTAACAATGTATGACGTTTCTGTGCGCAGGCCTTCTCTCTAGGTGGTATTGACTGTAGCCAGTCATGCAATAGAAGGGGCGTAACCAATACCGCCTAGGGTGCATATACTTTTTAATTAGTGGCACTAGAAGCGCGCTTGAGGCGTATATTTTCAGCAATTAGCGCACCCTGGTTGCGTATACTTTTCTACTGCTAGCGTGCCAGAAACGCTAGTATTTCTTCTAGCAAGCACGGGCATAGCCTACAACAATAGAAGAAACGCCAGCATTTCTTCTATTGTTGTTGGCTATGGCCCGAGCGATTTCAAAGATGGCAGCCCCCATGTACGAAGTTGTTTTACATTGTATTTAGAAGACGCCATGATAGAAAATCGTGCTAGTGTTGCATATACTTTTCAGCTAGAAGCCTATACTCTATCCAACGAAAGTTTTAATGAGCGTGTCCATTTAAATTTCCAATTTCAATTGTTAGACATTGTTAATTTTTTCTTGCAACAATGCCTGAACAATTGAAAGCAGAAATTTAACTGGACACGCCCCTTCAAACTTTCGTTGGAAAAAATATGGAACGCTAGAAGTCGTATACTTTTCTTCCGTGCTAGAAGTGTGCTACTTTCGTCACTTCCGGGTACTGGTGGCGCTAGCTGCTATTTGTAAAGTTTATGCACCCCTAGAGAGAAAGCTTGCTCACGGAAAAATCATACATTGTTACATCATCTACGGTAGGGACAATTTCGGGCTTATTATTCGCAGAAATATGATTAACAATACCCTACCGTGGGTGATGCAACACCTCCTAAGGAGAAGGCCTGCGGACAAAGGTGTATACATTGTTACATCATAATCAAGTGGTGAAATTTAGGGCTTATTATTGGTAAATAATAGTTATTAATTAAAAATACAAAATGAATAAAAAATAAGATATTACTTACTTACTTTTCAAACCGCTTATCCGTTAGGGTCGCGGGGGCAGCAGCCCTATGGAGGATCTCCAGCGATCGCGATCTTCCGCCATCAGGCGCATGTCCTCCCTGGTAATATCCAAGCGACTCGAACCCAGATTCTCCATGTAGTCTAGCCACCTGGTTCTAGGCGGACCCCCTTGGTCTCTTACCCACCGGCTTGGAAAATAACAACTACCTAAAAAGATCAGTTTGCGGCATCCGTATCATGTGGCCATACCAGCGCAATTGAGATCTCTCAATGCGGAGAAGTAGCGGCTCAACACCTAAAGACTCCCTTATTGTGCTGCTGTGCACTCTATCTAGTAGGGTAATACCTGCCACACCTCTCAGAAATCTCATTTCGGCCACTTGTACCCGCGATTGCACTCTTTTGGTCATTATCCAAGCCTCATGATCATAGTTGAGAATGGGGACAATGATAGATTTGAAGACGGTGAGCTTGGCTTTGTTACCCAGCTCGCGTTTCGTTACCACGGATCGCCACAGTTCACGTCTGACACAGCTTGCTGCACCGATCCGAGCATCCAATTCTTTCTCCTGCCGTCCATCACTCGTGAATGCAATCCCGAGATACTTGAATTTCTCCACCTGTCTCAATGAGGCTCCCCTAACATGGTGAGCGCACTGAGCAGGCTGTCTTGAAAGGACCAGAACCTCAGTTTCAGCCACACTGATCTTCATCCCAGCTTCTTCACATTTGGCTGCAAACCGGTCTAGTGCATGCTGAAGATTCGTGCGAGAAGATCCAAGGAGAACAACGTCGTCAGCAAAGATCAACCTCTCCACCAGGCAGTCACCCACACAAACAGGCTCATCGCCTCGGCTGCCCCTGTCTATCCAGTCCATAAAGATAATGAACAAGAGGGGCGACAGTACGCACCCTTGGCGGAGTCCAACACCCACGGTGAACAGTCTTTACTTAATGCCATTTATCCGGACACATCTCAGAGCTTTCGTACAGAGACATGATAGCAACCAGTAATTGCCCATCCACTCCATACTCTTCCAACACTTGCCAGAGCTTCTCCCGAGGAACTCTGTCATATGCTTTTTCGAGGTCCACAAAGCAAGCATAGACCTCTTTTGCATACTCCCAGGATTTCTCAAAGATTTGCCTTAGAGCAAAGATGTGATCCGTCGTGCTTCGGCCAGGTCGGGAACCACACTGCTCCCCCGACAGTTTGGAGTCGACTATTTTCCGACTTCTCTTCTCCAGACACATAGCGTACACTTTCCCTGGAATGCTGAGCAAAGAGATGCCTCGATAGTTGTTGCAATCTCTCTGATCTCCCTTTTTGAAGATAGGGATCACAATTCCTGTCTGCCATTGCTTAGGGGCCTGTCCAGATATCCAAGCAACCTGACACACTCTAGTCAACCACAGGATACCATCCTGATTTAAGGCCTTCACCATCTCAGACCGGATTTCATCATCACCTGCAACTTTGCCAGTCTTCAGGGACTTAATTGCCCATCTGACTTCTGTTTCAGTGATACTACCGTGACTATTCTCCGTTCCAAGGTGCACCTCATGTGCCTCAGTTGTTGCTGTCACCGGATTAAGAAGAGATGCAAAGTATTCCTTTCACCTATGCAATACGCTCTCCTCCGTTTTCAGAAGCCTCTCATCTGAACTCTCAATAGTTTGTGATGAAAGAGACTTCTTTCCACGGAGGCGGCGCACGGTCTGCCAGAATACCTTGTTTGCCGAACCATAGTCTGCCTCCAATTTCTCCCCGAACTTCTCCCAGGCCTTGGCTTTAGCGGTTGATACTGTCTTTGCTGCTGCTTTTCGCGCCTCAGTGTACTGCACTCGACTCGAAGTTGACTTATTTGCAAGCCATAGCAAATAGGCTTCCTTCTTTGCCTTCACAGCTTCTTGGACTTCACCGTTCCACCATGCAGTTCTTTTCTCACCCTCCTGCGCCACACACAGCCGCTTACGACCACAGCACAATGCAGCCGAAGTAATCACAGCAGTTTTAAACAACTGCCACTCCTCTTCAACAGTACCACGATCACTGGGTAGTTCTTTGAAACTTGAAGATATGTTATCTGGAAAGGTCTTCCTCACAGCTCTATCCTCCAATGCCTCCCATTTGATGCGCCAAGTTTGTCTGAACCTAGTACTTCGCTTGGTTGGCATGGATTCAGAGAACCGCAAAGTGCAGACAACAAGGTGGTGATCAGTTGATAGTTCTGCCCCTCTTCTCACACGAGTATCCAATACTGATCGGAATAAGTCGGCTGAAACGATTACAAAATCAATCAGTGACTTCTGGTCCATTGCATCCCTGTACCAGGTATACTTATGGACATCTCTGTGCTGGAAGAAGGTGTTTGTGATGGAAAGTCCATTGTTGCAACAGAGATCCAACAAGCACCTCCCATTCACATTTAAATCGGGGTCACCATTCCTCCCAATCACGCTTTTCCACGTTTGGTCATCAGCCCCTATGTGTGCATTGAAGTCGCCCATCAGGGTGACAGAATCTGCACTCCCTCTCCTGCTAAGAGCAGCATCAACTTCATCTAGAAAAAGTGGTTACTCTGTGACTGCATTCGGAGCATATGCAACGAATAGAGAGAGAAAGACCGTTTCCCTATCTGAAGCCTCAGGAGACACAGTCTTCCGCCTAAGGGGGTCCAATCTGCAACATAATCTGCCAGCCGGGGACTTGTGAGTATCCCCACTCCCGCCTGGGCAGTCATGTTAGGGTCGACACCAGAGTAAAAAAGCTTCCACCCTCCTTCTAAGTCCACAGTTCCAGAACCCGGACGTTCCGTAGAGGTAATACCTATGATATCCAGTCGATACCATTTGGCTTCCTCCACTAACTCCGATTCCTTTCCTGTCATGGAGAATACGTTCTAAGTGCCGATTGACAGCAGCCAATGTTGTTGTCGCTTTACCCGTTTCTCCTCCTGGGTAAAGGCATGCGCTGGTGGGGTTTCTCGGAGGCACTGCTCCGAGATAACAGCCGGGAGACTGTCGACTACTTTTCGAACGAGAGCCTCTACCTAACTCCCGAACGCGGGTGACTTTAACGTGCGCCTCACCCGATGCAGTATGAATTCTCTCATTCGTCGACATCATGAGATATATGTTTGATTTGGATACTCCTCGTCTCACTTCTCAACCATGACCTTTCTGGTAAGGGTGACCCTAAAGTAGCAGTGCTACAACCAGGATAGCTCATAGAATCCCTGAAGCACCTAAACCCCTGACCC
>JAHWFO010070825.1:93668-113128 GCA_023313115.1 Rhysida immarginata | reverse complement strand
TTTATTAAATATACCCCTTTTGTAAGGAACCCATCTCCTGTTACTCCCATTAATTCTATATCTGGTAATTGCAATTTTTTCATTGGATAGCCTAGCTCCTTCAACTGGTTTCTGGTTTCTTCATCCAACAATGTAATCTTACTGCCCATATCAACTAAAAAATCAGCCTTTACTTGGCCTAACTGTTCTTCAATCAACATTTCTCTGAGGGTACAGCGTGGAGGGGCGTCTTTTCTATGAACATCCCTTTCGGTTCCTTTCCTTTCCATATCTACAGAGCGGGAGAGGAGGGCAACTCGTTTTTTTGCTGCTGACCCATTTTCATTATTTTCTGCGGAATTTCGTTGGCTCTGCCTTTCTCTTGATTTCTTTCTGCAATGTCTTTCATAATGACCCTTAATTTCACAATAGCGACATAGCCCTTCTTTCCTTGTTTTCTGGACACCGGATTGAAATGTGACCTAGGCATGAACAAGTGTAACAGCGTAATTGTCTCTGTCTCCTGAATTTCTGTTCGTTTCCCATAGATGGAGCTTCCATTGAACGATTTGAAATAGTGTTTTCCTTTCTGTTTAGTCTAGTTCCTACGACGTTCTTTTTTCTGGGCGGAGGCTCACTCAAACTGCTCCCACTTCCAGTATCACATACATTATGACAACATTTTTTCTATGTTCGCGCATACTCGCTGTTCTATTCGTTTTGCTAACTCGTCTTTGCATGTAATTGAACACATGGATCGCGAAGTCGCTTGTTTCTTTTCAACACGCTGTTCTGCCTCTTCTAATTCCTCTGCGAATTCAATTGCTTCGTCTAAAGTGGCAGGCTTACGATAAATCATACCCTTTTGCAAATTCATAGCTATCCCAGCCAAAAATCTGTCTTTAATTCTGTTGTCCATCAGCTGCAGTGCGTACTCACGCTTCGCATTTGCCACTTCTCCTTCAATATCAATTGGTTCTAAAAGTTTCCTACCAAGGGACTGTACCCTAACGGCAAAATGCCTAACTTTGTCACCGTGCTCCTGAGGATATTCTGCAAATCCGCGCTCATTCTGTTCCATGGTTTCTTTAAAAAATCTAGCAGTCATTAATCCGTTAAACACCTCATTATTTTCCGCTGCGACTATATCGCGTTCTTCTCTCGCAAAATATAGAGCTTCTCCTCCTAACATAATCCTTGCAATTTGCAATCTTGTTTATGCAGTCCAATTTCCTGCAGCAGAGATTTCTTCCAATCTCTGGAAAAACTCGTTTACATTGGTACAACCATCAAAAATCGGCACTTCACTGTAAAAGCCTAAAATTTGCAGATTATTATTATTCGCCATTATACCTATTATCACTAATCACTAACCTTCCAGTCTATATAATTAGTTTCTGAACACCTAACAACGCTCTTAATCACAACAATTTTTAATCAAAATCGCTCTTAAAAATACAATAGTCTTAACTAACTTAAAGCTATGTACCAAAATCAAGCAAGAATAATTCAATTCGTATGTTACTCCAAAAGAATTAAATTTCAACAAATGTGTACTCGATAAACGTGAACAATAGTCACAAAAAATCTGGCGTAATTGACTTCTATAGTTGATGCGCTAAACTTACACCAACCTCTTATTCATACAAGCAACATAATTCAATCATAATTATAAAAATTCTTTTAAACAATGAAACTCATCAATAATCATCGTCTGTTATGAGAATACTATTAAAATCTGTTCAATCTTTAGCTCAGTTTATTTATGCACTCATAAATATGCTAATTAAAATAAATTTGAATAATTAATTATACATCCTGTAAATGACTGCGCCAATATGTGGGACCTGGTACTCAATTGGAAAAACAATTAATTATGAGATTACTGCGCCCAATATGTGGCGTCCATTCCATGAAAATATCTGCCAATCGTGACTTATAAAACTAAACAATGATCAGGTGCTCAAATGCAGTGGGGTTCAGTGCTCCAACTAGCCCGGCGTTCCACACAAATTATAATATCGTACCTGGCCCACATGTCCGGCTAGAGAGAGTAGTGCAGTTAAGGAATAATAGGTTTTTATAATTATTAACTCCCAATTATAACCAGTTTTTAGACTTAAGTATTTAATTTCTCTTTCCCTTATTCTTATATTGCTTTAAATCTCTGGAACTGGATTTACCCACTATTATGATAAATATCAATAGACTCAACACTCTTTTAAATATAAAGTGAAATGATTAAAATGGTCATAGAAAATGATGGGATTGTCATCAAGATTTACCTGCTATGGACATCATTATAGCTGCGTCATCTTAACATCAGCGTCTTGATGGTCTCGGGAGGGAGGCTAAGCAGGGGCATCTCTGGTAGATTCTTGGGCTTTAAAGCACGGCTCTCACTGGTGTCGTTCTCGGCATCGGCCCGTCAGTTCGCTCGGCGGTGCATCTCCGACCTCGGCGACGGAGTCGGCTCGATCTGGCTCTAGTACGGTTACTTTCGCTGGCATCTCTTAGTTCTTCCTCAGACTGTCAATGGTTTCTCCAGTCTGGCACATAGTTCCTTAGTACAATTGTCACATTTTATATTTCAATTATTCTGCAAATTCTTCATCTCGGACAATTCCGGCATACATCTAACCCAACGGTTCCGACAGTAATTCTCTAGTCAGTTCTAACACATCCCTTTTTGACGGATCCGAACCAACAACTCCCTCGGTCAGTGTCTAGCAACAATCTCTCTAAATTTTCTTTCTTTCCAGATGTCTCTACAGAAATGATCGCTCGTAACTGCGTCAGCGGCGTTCAAATCTTGAAAATTATTTATTTATAACTATTGACGAAAGTGGGAAGGGAACATTCTCCTAATGACGTAAAATATGAATGCTTTATTGGTTCCTTGGACTTTGATTCCTGAGAACAGGCGAGCGTTTGCTGATGGTGTCATCTGTCCTCTCTTTGGCTGGCACATTTCCTGTCCTCGCGTTCTCTTCTCTCATTACATAAAAGAAACTCATAAGGATTTTATTATAATTCAATTTCAAGTGTAGATCTTAAATAATATCTTATCTTTGTTATCAATAAATGTTCATTTAAATCGTAGTCCCACATAAGAAAAAAGTTTTTTTTTAGTGTATTGTAATTGATAATACTAATGGTAGAAAAACACTATAGTGATGTCTTAAAACCAAGGAAAGAATATTATGTGGATAATTATTATTATAATAAATGAAAGAAAACTCTTTAACCACAACGAATAACAGAAAAATACAACCTGGATACGCGCATTTCGAAAGCACTGCTTTCATCTTCGGCAGGAATCCTTGACTCCGTGAATCCACTCAAATAAAAGTGAACTAAGACATCACTATAGTGTTTTTCTACCATTAGTATTATCAATTATGGCTACTCATGCTGACAGGTATAACCCTATTTAGGTTAAGAGTTCACTTTTATTTGAGTGGATTCACGGAGTCCAGGATTCCTGCCGAAGATGAAAGCAGTGCTTTCGAAATGCGCGTATCCAGGTTGTATTTTTCTGTAGTTCGTTGTGGTTAAAGAGTTTTCTTTCATTTATTATAGTGTATTGTAATATTAAAATGTAATATTTTATGTAATATTTTTTAAAATGTAATATAAAATATTTATAATGTTTGAATAAATACAGGTTTCAAATTATTTTTTACATGTTTGCCCCACTCTCAGCCCGATCTTTCATCTTATTTAAATTAAAGCTTAATGTATATAAAGCATTTTCTTCCGGGCAAGAGTAGAGTCCCTGTATAAAGAGTCTTTATATAGGGACTCTAGGCAAGAGCATTACTGCTCGCCACCTGGTAGCCGGCTGGATCAGGCAATCTCGCCCGTTCGCGCAATTTCTTACAGTCACTGGAAAAAGGCATGAGATAAACCTCCTGATATGCTTCTTGGCATAACCTTTCCATGTACGTTTAAGATCATGAAAATCGAAACTGTCGAAAATATCAGGAACACTCATCCTCTCGTAATAGAGATTTAATAGTATGTTAAAAAGAGAGCGCTTAATAATTAAATCAAAGTTAAAGACATTGCTCTTATCATACAAAACGTCACATATTTTAAACCTATCTTGAATAAACTTTTTAAAGCGTGAAAATTTATGCCGCAAAAAAGCAAACGATTGCATTTTACCACCAACCAAATTCATGTACAATATAATACCTTCGGAATAACGATCGCCTTAAACAGCAAGATACAGATAAATAAATTAATAAAATACAATAAAAAATTAACAATATTTAAGAATAAATATTAATAAACAATAAAGAAATGAAAAAAAATGCAATTAAAAATTAATATATACACATTATTTACCAGCATATTCATTTTAGAAACGGAAGTGTAATTATGTGAGAAATAATAAAATTAATGGTGACACTATTTTACAAACTTAAAAGTATATAAAGTTATTATTTCTTATAGTTTTAGGGCTCCGTACGTCCAAATGCAAAAACGGAACCCTTATATGATCACTCCTGTGTCTATCAGTCCGTCTGTCACAGCCAATTTACTCCGTATCTATTGGACCGATTAAGTTGAAATTTGGTACACATATGAATTTCTGTGACCCAAACACAGACGTGTAAAGAAAATAAATGAATTTTAAATATGAGGGGGGGGGGTCACTTTTGGGGAGCAAATTTGAAAATAAAAAAAAAGCTTTGCAAACTGTACCGTGTGACATATCATATAAAAGTGCTTGTTGTATGGGTCTCAAATATATTTTTTTTATAATTTTAAAATAAATATTTTAATGTTATTTAAGAAAAAAAGATGAAAATTGACCATTCCCCTCACATTATCTCCAAAACTAATGAGCCTAAAATTTCGAAAAAAATACAGAAAAATCTTTACTTATAGATTACAGGAAAACCTATAACAAGTCTATGGTCTTAAAATAACATGGTAAATCTCTCAATATTTTGCTATCAGTCAGTATCTTCAGCTATTCCTGAAACTAAAACTGTTTTGTTCAAATTAAAAATTAGAAATGGAAAAAATAAATATAATGAACGAAAATACATTAGGAATAAAAGACAAATATAAAATAAATGAGTTGTTTTCCTATAATCATCTTATACAGGGTTTTTTTGAATTGAGTACTGATTTTTTGGGAGATGATAGAAGAGGTCCTTAGAAGTATTTTTTGTCATATGAACATGGGGTCCCCATAGCTCCGTTTACTTACAATACTGCATTGAACAATCAAATGACACCGGGACGCAGTGTGCGTTGGTAGGGCTAGATTATTTTATTTTTAACAATTAACACAAGCAATCTACTATAATAACTTTTAAAGTAATTGTTTGCAAAGAAATTTCAAGGTGCACGTGCTTGTTTGTTGAAAAGTCTTAGGACAAACTTCGTCAAGGAGATTCCATGGTATCCAACCCCTTTGTAAAATACGATTAGTCCATATGTAAATGAACTAATCGCATTCTGGGAAAGCAGTAGGTAATGATTTGTTTTAAAAAATTCACTTGATGTACTTTTTACATGTGTAAAGTTAAACAAACAGTATGAATCGTTTTACATGGAATGATTATGCAGACATGCATCTGTGTCTCGGTGCTGCTGGTACCTTGGATGGTGCAAGGCGTTTGTATGCTGAACGTTATCCCAACAGAATTCTTCCCAATTCACGAACATTTGGTGCAGTAGATCGTCGTCTAAGAGAAACAGGCGCATTCGCTCATGATAATCATCTGCGTGGACGGCTTCGGTGGTTACGCTCCCCTGAATTAGAGGATGAAGTTTTGGAAAGGTTTAACCGAAATCCATCGACAAGTACTTCGTGCGGTCGGAGCTGCTTTGAATACTAGTCATACCACTGTATGGAACATTTTACATGACAACCTGCAACATCCGTTCAAGCTTCGAAAGGTGCAGGAATTATGTCCCAATGATCATGGTCCCTGGCGTGCTTTCGCGGAATGGTTTATGCAGCAACAGAATAGGATTCCAGACTTTCCTTCCATGGTTTTGTGGACAGATGAGGCAACGTTTACGCGAGAGGGAATGTTCAATAGCTACAAAAGTCATCGGTGGTCTCATGTCAACCCATGTGCAACACATGTTAACAGTTTTCAGCATCGTTTTTCGTTGACTATTTGGGCTGGCATGATTCACAATGTCCGGATTGGACCATATCTCCTACCATGCCGTCTTAATGGGCAAACATACCTTGGTTTCCTGAAGTAGGAGCTCCCTGGTCTTCTTAAAGATGTTCCACTAATGACCAGACATTTGATGTGGTTTCAACAGGACGGCGCACCTTTGCATTACACAAGAGCAGTTAGAGATTACCTAAATGAGACATATCCTGGTCATTGGATTGGTCGTGGCGGACCAGTTGCTTGGCCACCGAGATCGCCAGATCTCACACCGATGGATTTTTTTATGGGGAAGCATAAAATCAAAGGTGTACTCCGAACCCGTAGATACCGAAGAAGAATTGGCGGCTCGTGTTGTTGCGGCAGCAGGTGACATCAGCGACTGTGCAAGTCAACTGTTTCCACGCGTACATCAATCCACCATAAGGCGTTGCGAATTGTGCTATGAAGCAAATGTCGGTCATTTCGATCAATTACTGTAAAAGTCATACAATAGATTGCTTGTGTTAATTGTTAAAAATAAAATAATCTAGGCCTACCAATGCACACTGCATCCCGGTGTCATTTGATTGTTCAATGCAGTATTGTAAGTAAACGGAGCTGCGGGGACCCCATGTTCATATGACAAAAAATACTTCTAAGGACCTCTTCTATCATCTCCCAAAAAACCTGTACTCTATTCAAAAACACCCTGTATATAAAATGCTAACTCCTCCTGCTCCATAGTGCCGAGCAACAATCCAACCTTTATTGTTTCCAACGAACGAAAAAAAACATTGATTGTTAAATTCCGAATAAATACTGACGTCATCGCTTTTTATACTCGCAGCCGATGTTGGCTACGTTTTTTACTATATCTATTATCATTAAAAAGAATTCGCGCTAGACTAAATACAGTAGAAAAATCAAATTAAATCCTAAATAAGTAATTTTAGCTATTTTAAATTATTAAATTAAATTTAATTTTTGCATTGCCAGAACGATGTTAATTAATTAAAAAATTGTTACTGTATTCGCAAAATCGGTCGTTCCGTGGTCACTTTTTCCATTTTTTTTTCCATGTTTGGTAAAAGACTGCGCCAGTGAATTATACTATTCACAAAGTTTATGATAACTAGATATTACCCACTTACATACTAGATAATTCCCGCTTAAACAGGCCCGGCCTAGAGGAAAGAATAGGCATTTAGACTGACTTAACAATTCAACATATAATGTTTATTCAATATTCAACAAGGGTATATAAAACAATATTGTATGGAAGGTAACGCAAATGATAATGATAATTTAAGATATGAAATTCAACTTGGTCAAGGTCCAATTAAGATTCAAATAAAATAATACAATTTGTAACTAAGAAATGACTTGTGGCAATATGACTAATTATACGTTTCAATGAGTAATCACAATTCCAAATAATGACTTAGTAATTAAATTGTGTTGCATACAACAGAATGATATCAATTTAGGATTCCTTTAGACTAAACTTATAAGACAATGATCCGAAGTTCTGGGTATAACAATACGGATATATTAGCAATAGTAATATGTAAATTAGGTGGGAATGTAATTCTCAATTGTTCGATTATACAATTTATATCTCAAGGAAATTCGGGTGTACTGAATTAAGATTTCACAGTGGTAACAATGTTCAACAGGGACTCTAATTGTAAATTGTTCTATTTCTCTCGGAATGTAAAATGGAAATATGGCTTTAATAGCTCCAAAATAACAATGAATGTAAACTACTGACTGAGCAATCTGCTATATTGTTACTGAATAAAGGTCTGAATGTAAGACTTTAATAAATACAACAAAACAATTAACTGGATAAAATACAGAATTTAGATTAAGGTAATCAGGGTTCTCTACGTATAATGTGACTGTTCTAAGGTACGTTATAATTGTCTTTCCCACTGTTTGATAGAATTAAATAATCCGTTCCCAAATACAATAATAAGAAACAATACGTAAGAATGAAATTATGTGAGGAAATTAAAGAATTGGCCATTGAGACATTAAATTGGAAAGGGGCTTTACCATGCCTTCTCAACCTGTCCGCTCTTGGATCTCTCTCGTCCTCTCTGCTACCACAGCTTGGCGGGAGGGGGTCCTTCTCTTCCAACGGAGTGGCTCACAGGAAGATCGTCTTTGGCTTCTTGTACTGGATCTGGGTACTCCACGGGGCTCGGTACACATTCTTGCAACATCCCTCGCAAACCATGAAATTATTGTAATTGATGACGCTGTTTCTCAGCTTGATAGAAACTTCTCAAAAACACCTCGATAACGTGAGCTAACTAAAATTCAACCTGACGGTTACATTTTCATAAACTAAAACTCAAACTGGATTAATACTAAAAATTTAAAACTTCCCATCTGGAATCCGAGGACTACCAGATGGAGGCCGAATTAGTATAAAAATTTACGAGTAGTTCGCCGCACACTCGGCTACGGGAATCATTACATTGCTACTGACTAAAATTTTTCACTTAGCATAACTGAACTAACAATTTCGATTTCGACAGCCAATCAAACTTCGGCATCCACGTGATCATTCCCTGTTTCTTTTCTCCCTTCAAAATCCAAAGTTCAATCCCTACATTCATCTTTATTGCTTTCTCTCTGTTCATCCGGTTCTCCGATTTACTTGTCCTACTCTGGCCATACAATTTCGATCCTTGAATACGATTCTAACGATCAAAACAAAGCTGTGTAAACTGACTCTTACTTTCTCCTCCTGACAAACCTTAAAACTTGGCTCCCTTTTAACAACTCCTAACACCCACGCATAAAAATTATTTAAACAATTAATAACTTTATTTAATCTTTCTCTACATAAAAACTCTTCTAAACTTTATATAAACTCTTAACTTCTGAATCTAAATAGATAATCCTGAACGCGAATAATAAAATAGCTCATTTGTATAAATAATCCGAATATTTTAAATCTGGCTAATTAATTCTCAAAACCTTACATTAATATGAAATCTGGCTTATGTATGTTTGTTTGTTTGCTCAAGAGATGGCGCAATGTGTACCTAATTTTGACATACTGTTCGCGCTGAGTTGCTTAATGTGCTCGTATGGTGTTGCTGCAGTTGCAGATGAATCTATTCTGTGTTGGGGAAAAACAGCCAAATTTGAGTCGATCCTTCTTTCATCGATGTAAACAATAGGACGATTTTCTTCTTATTTTTTTCATATTTCTCAGGTATCTACCTCTCCATGCAAACGTCTTCATTTGTTTGGAAACACGGCCAGAACTCATTTTTGCGCTACTTGATTTTAGCGCTTTTCCTCCCTTCATAACTATAGACTGATCTGCAACTATCAGCGACACCATACGAGCACATTGCGTGCGTCTTCTCGTTGCGTGCGGACAGTAAGCGTTGTTTTTTGAAAAAAAAAATTTCTTCACTTGTTTTTCTTCACTTGTTTTTTGAAAAAAATTTCTTCACTTGTTTTTTGAAAAAAAAAATTCAGCTTGCATTTATAAGCCTATCCAGGAATAAATGACATGAGCTCATGGTCTAACACTTCCGTTATTAAACCGAAATTAAAAGTCAGATTTGTAAAATGAAAACAGTTTATGACATAAAATTGGCCGTGACGTCGTCATAAATGAGGCTGCCATCTGGTGTAGAAAGATAAAATAAAAACGCGCAAACAAATCTGCGCATTACATCAAAAAAACAAATGGTTGTCATATCTCGTTAGTATTAAGGATCTCTGGCATAACCATCACCTTCTAAACTTCAGGCCTCACAAGAGACGATGAAAACGTCATCAATATCAGGTCCGAACAACAGCGCTCTTAGCAGAAGGAGGTAATAAAAAAAAAAGATTTCTTCCTTGCGAATTTTTCATGCACTCAAGAACAACATAGCTCTAAGAATATTGTGCACAATAGAGTGTCCATGATTTTTAGAGAAAAGTTTACATTTGTTGGTGTACAAATAAATGACAATAGTGTTTGATAAGTGTAAATTTTTAATCTAATGTACTTTTGGATCTGTTATGTACGTCTGTAAAAAATCAGAGCAAAATATGTACCAAAACAAATTTTAAAAATTCAAACAAAAAATAACAACAAATCAAAAAAGCGTGGACACTCCAACTTGGAGTCATAATACTGTGGACAAGGCTGATTTGCTTTATCAATCATGCCTCTACAACCCCCAATGATTGAATGGAATCGCCTCATTTACATATCAGGTGATTGTACATATTTCAACGGTAAAAACATTGACAATGGCGCCCGGAAAAGCTCTCTGTGTTAACACACGAAATCAAATTATTAAACATCACAAAGCGGGCTTGTCAATGCGACAAATTGGTGAAATGCTTGAAGTTTCAAAAAATGCAGTTAATAAATTGATCCAACAGTACAAAACAACGGGTAACGTGGATATTAGAAAATCATCAGGCCGCCCGAAAAAGACCTCTGCTCGCGATGACAGACAACTGAAAACCATAATTAAATCCAACCGCTTTACTCCAACATCAGAATTGTCGAAAAAATGGCAGGACATGATTAAAACACCGGTATCCACATCCACAACAAGGCGAAGAATCCACCAGCTGGGCTACAAATTTTACAAGGCCAAAGAGAAGCCATTTCTCACATCGAAACAAAAACGATATCGTTTGCTGTGGGCCAAGGAACAACTCAATTGGACCGAAAACCAGTGGAAAAAAATTATTTTTAGCGACGAATCTACGTTTCATTTGTCTGTTGGGTGTCAAACTGGAAATACGGTGATTCGTTCGAAAAATGAGGCGAATCATCCTGCATGTCTGAAACGCAGTGTTAAGTTTCCAGCATCCCTTATCGTTTGGGGATGTACTGTATAAGCAGCCAAGGTGTTGGGGAACTGCATTTCGTGGAAGGGACAGTGAATGCCGCAAAGTACCAGACCCTTTTGGACGGAAATTTGCGTCCTTCAATTGCAAAATTCAAGTTGGGTCGTGGTGCAATATTTCAGCAGGATGGAGCATCATGCCATACAGCGAAGACGACTAAGGAATGGTTTGCCGTGAACAGAATTAACGTGATGGATTGGCCTTCCAGTTCACCAGACATGAACCCTATCGAAAATATCTGGGGTATTTTGAAGGCTAAAGTTCAAAAAAGCAACCAACAACCAAGAATCAACTGACGGAGTATCTGCAGCAACTGCGGGACGATGTAAAGCCTGAATTGTGCAACTAACTTGTTTGTTCCATGCAAAAACGTCTGCAAGCTTTAATTAATGCAAAAGGCGATGTTACAAAATATTAGTAACAATGTATAATTATAATTGACAAGGTGTTCACAGTATTATGACTCCAGGTTGGAGTGTCCACGCTTTTTTGATTTGTTGTTATTTTTTGTTTGAATTTTTAAAATTTGTTGTAGTACATATTTTGCTCTGAGTTTTTACAGACGTACATAACAGATCCAAAAGTACATCAGATTAAAAATCTACACTTATCAAACACTATTGTCATTTATTTGTACATCGACAAATGTAAACTTTCCTCTAAAAACAGACTGTCCACGGTTTTTTGACTCTGACTTGTAATAGCAACAAATATATTTTTAAATAATAATATTAAGGGGGAAAACGATTCTTGCATTGATAAAATTACCTTTGGCTAGGAGCGCTTTAGTTTGGGCCTAATATTGATGATGTTTTCATCGTCTGTTGTGAGGCCTGTACTTTAGAAGGTGATAGCATAACTCGACTCTTCGATAGAGATCCTGAATATATAATTCTCAATGACGTATATTAAAGTTAGACCCCGAAACTTACCGCCATACTTGAAGCCAATTGGGAAATATTGGGAAGCTCCGCCTCCCAGAACACGGCCTACGAGATAATAAAGGCCGTGTCCCAGAACCCTCATGGCCGAAAGTGAGTGAAGATGGTACAAAACACATTGCTAAACATGAGGGTAACTGATTAATAATTCTTTCACACTCCGATCACGGAGTGATAAGTCGTGGCCTACGTAATATAATAGAGTCCTAGTCTGCTAGTCAAAACCTTCACTAGCTGCAATCTCAATTTTTCATCACTAGAGGTCGCGATTTGGGTGTAAAACTTTGTAATGGTATTCATATTAAGAAAGGGCGCATTTTTTTAAAAAGAGATAAAGTATTGTTCTGTCCCACGTTGTAAATCACATTCGAGAAAAAATAAGTCGTTTCAACAATTTTTTCAGATCCAGAATTAAAGAAAGCTTGGTTGAAAGTGATTAGCAAAAAAGGTATTTTATAAAAGGTACCTCAATTAGACAGTGAACTGAAAAAAATTAAAAAAACATTACTGGTAGATATTTTTTCTGTAATAAATGCCTGTTTAAAAATGTGAACAATATAGCATTCCGAATTTTTATTTTATAAATGTTGTGTTTACTGCAGCTCCTCCAAACACAGTTAAAACTGCAGCAATAGCTGTAATTGCAGGATACTTGCTGCGAATTTCAGAAAAAAATTATTGTTTGCCAAGATTGCCTTAATTTGCTGCGTAGTCCAGAATCACAGTCACCAACTTGCAGTAAATAGAGGAGAATTAAGGCAAAATTTCATTACAGAAATTTTATCATTAAATTAAGCCATCTAGATTTATTCTTATGTATCCAAAACTTACATTTTTGAGCTTTCTTATGGCATTGGACAGCATATTGGTCAAAGCTGCAGTCCCCCTCCCCGAAAATTGGCCACCATGTCAACTGCATCTGTTATATGGGGGGATCTACAAGCAGGATTGGGCCAGCCCCTCCCCCCCCCCCCAAAAAAGTCTGGCCAGGTCAACACCTCCTATAACTACGGTCCTGCTATTGAAAGTCATTGTTCCCTACACATGCAGTAGCTCATTATTCCAGTGTCCAAAATGCAAAAACAATTCCAGTATTGAACCTTTTGTCCAAAATCTTTGCTGAAATAATTCTGAAAAAAAATTTAAGACCATACATGTGTAAGGTGGCAACTGGAATATCAGATAGAAATGTGAAAATGAAATCACTCCATTTCCGATGTAAACCTATGTTCAGGAAAATTTGTAAATTATGATTTTACTCAATAAAATAAACCCGACTTCAATAAAACAAACCCGCTTTAGATCTTCAGTCTTCGTTTAGGTAAGTTTTGTTGCTTTTGGATAAATTTATGTTGAAATTTGAGTGTACAATGCTAAATTTAGAAAATTAGGAAATACATTTTATTGTTAAAACGCCAATTTCTTACTTAATGCTTACTGTTCATAATGCATTTTTACACCCAAATCGCGACGTCTGGTGACAAAAATTTGAAAATGTAGCTAATGACTCTAATGCATTGCAGCGCTGGCTGATGACTAGGCCCCTCTATTATATTACGTAGGCCACGGATAAGTTTATCGTTTCGTTAACTTTGTGTTTTAAGTATTATATTTTATAAGCAAGTTTCGATTATGGTTTCAATTTCAATTTCGTTTCGATCATATTTCGGTTACGGTTTTTCATTACAGTTACGTATTTTTGATTTATGCTTGAGGAAAGTGATTCCTGATCCTTTTCGTGTCTATTTGTACAGTTGTACGCGGAGCTGGTTTTGAATTAATTATTCCTTGGGCCCAAAATCGTCAAAAGCAAATCAGTCAGGCAGCTAATTCCATGGTTCACTCCTGGCCAGAACTGTGTCATGGCTTCACTTTGGTGGCGATGTTAACAAACCATAGGATTCGGAATATACCTTTAATAATATACGTCATTGATACTTCTGTACTCAGGATCTCTACTCTTCAGCAAATATAGCAGATCAACAATGGAGTTCGCATGTGTGCACAGTCAATACCACCTAGACAGAAGGCCTGCGCACAAAAACGTCATACGTCAAAAAAAAGGCTGCCCCCCCCCCCCCCGAAATTGGCCATCATGTCAACTCAATCTGTTATATGGGCTAGGATTGGGCTAGCCCTCCTCAAACAAATAAATTAAGTTAAAATAAATAAATCAGTAAATAAAGTCAATAAAATAGAATAAACATAAACAAATATACAAATAAATACATTTGTTAAAATATTAAGACCCTATTATAATAATTATAATAATATTATAGTGAAAAAACGATAGCGGAAACTCGGGCGGAAGTATTATTGACTCCGTTAGCCTCCTGCGCGCAGGCACGCTGACGTCATGCATAAATTAGGCAAAGGGTCAATAGTGGTGCAATGGTGGCGCCATCCGATGGCAAAAACTGTTAGTGGGCAAACAAACAAACAACAGAGAGAAAATGAATTTTATATATAAGATTAAACATTCACAGTCTTCATGTAACACATAATTATGTGTCCTCAATTTCTTCCATTTTCTTAATTTTCTATGAGAATTAGTCCTCACCACCACTACACAATAAGTTGCCATAATTTAATTACGAGATGTGATGAACAAATACACGTAACTACAACAGAATCACGCTAAGAAATGTTCACTCATGATGGCGCCCGATAACAGCGCTACGGTGGCCAAAGTGTGCGATAAAAAGGTCTATAGACCACAGAGTAAAGAAATAAGCAGAGCGGCCCTACTTCCACCGTTCAACACACAGAGTAAAGAAATAACATTTGCATCGAATGCATAAAGTCGAGGCCTTCGAGATTAACAGGCCTCGATAAAGTTTGGCACCTTTAACGATTTGGCCACTCGTGGCGCTCCAGTCAGTCAGCGGTAGATGAAAGCATGAAAGCCTTGTTAGGTTTTCCAAAGTAAAGTTAAGAAAATAGTTTAAAACTTATTTTTTTCTAAAATTAGGATAAAATTTTCTTTTCTTTTTATTCACTCATCATCACAAAGGTATACATAGTGAACAAAACATTTCTTTTATTCATCAATTTTATTGTTTTGACAGTTTTGCATTATAAATAAATTCTAGTTATTTTATTTTATTTTTTTTCTTCTTTCGGTTCATCTTAATCTTATTAAGTAAATTTTAAATAAAATAAAATGATACATGAAATAATGTAAATCAGGAGTCTGAAATATCACTTTTTTAAAAAATATTTTTTTCATTTGTTTATTAACAGATGAAGTGAAAGAATACGGTATTTTAAAAAAGTGACGTTTCAAACTCCTAATTTTATATTATTTCACAGACTTAGTGGAAATTATCCTTTAAAAATTATAATAAAGATTAGATAAAATAAAATAAATTAAAATGAAATAATGTAAATTAAAATTCATTATATTCAATTTTCTTCTACAAGATAATTTTTTCTACAATAAATCATCTCTTCTAAAAACTGAACCATATCTCATACAATATCGATCTGTAATTGGTGAACCGTATATTTTAATTTATTTAATTTTATCTAATTTTTTATTAAAAATTTTAAAGGAGAATTTCCACTTAATCTATTAATATAATATATTCCTCCTTTTTACTTAAACTATTTATTTTAAATTATTTCATTTTATTTAAAATTTACTTAATATTAAGATAAACAGCATATTTTAATTTGTATTAAATTAGATAATATCATCTAAAAATAATAATTTAGGAATTAATTATTTGTTTTCATGTACTTGTTTATTTATGTCTCCACAAAAAAGTGTAATCTACTTTCTCAAAAAAAAAAATCGTTATAAATTTTAAAATCACATCATTATGAGCATTACATGCAACATCTTGTATTATTCTAAACAAACATCTTTTTTTGAGTCCTTTCCCCTTTTATTTGGTAGCCAGAAGTGCATCCCAACTTAAAGCAATATACACTATATGATCACAAATATCCGGACACATGCACGTTTGCGCTCTAGCCACGATTTCATGGAAATCAATAGGGCGTTGCACATCCCTTTGACCGAATCACAGCTTCCACCCTTCGGTGAAGACTTTCCACCAAATGTTGGTAGGTACTTTCCGGAATGTTCCTCCATTCCTCCCGAAGAGCGAGAATCAGTTCAGGTACAGAAGTTGGCCGATGTGACTCTCTATAGGATTGAAGTCGGGACTTTGTGCCGGCCAACCCATTTCTTCGACCCCTGAGTCCGCAAACCACTGCTGTACACGCCTCGCTTTGTGGCACGGAGCATTGTCGTGTTGGTAGAGAAATGGCCCGTTTCCGAAAAATTGCCACAACGTTGGAAGTGCACAGTTGTCCAAAACATTCAGATAACGGTCGGAGTTCATGATTCCTTGCACAGGAACGAGCTGGCCCAGTCCGTACCATGAAAATGAGCCCCACACCATGACTCCTCCTCCTCCGAACTTGACTGTGGGCTCTGTGTACTCAGGTAAGAAGCGTTCTCCAGGTATGCGCCAAACCCAAACTCGTCCATCGGATTGCCAGAGTGTGTAGCGAGATTCGTCTGTCCACATTACACGTTTCCATTGGTCCATTGTCCAGTTTCTGTGGGCTTTGCACCACTCCAGACGTCGCTTGGCGTTGACCCTGCTGATGTGGGGCTTGTAAGCAGCAACACGGCCATGGAATCCCATCGTGTGCAGTTCCCGACGAATTGTCATGGTACTGGCATCATTTGCAGAGGCGTTTCGAAACTCTGTGGCAATTTTTTCCGCCGAGGACTTCCGGTTGCTGCGGGTGACACGACGAAGCACTCGACGGTCTCTGTCCGTTAGTTTCTTGGGTCTACCGGTTCGTTGTTGAACTGTTGTTGATCCCCGGGTCTTCCATTTCATAATGACATCGCCTACTGTTGACTTGGGTATCTGAAGAAGGCTGGAAATGTCACGCACTGACTTGCCGCATAGGTGACATCCAACGATGGTTCCACGTTGGAACTCACTGAGCTCTGCCGAACGTGGGAAGCTATGTCCAAGCAGAGTTGTGTCTGAAGGTGTGGGAAGCTATTTAAATGATGTGCAAGTCATTATCATGTGACATTGGGCCAATCGATGATCTGTGAGGGGTGTCCGGATATTTTTGATCATATAGTGTATATCACAGCGCGGTACACCGCAAATCACCAAGTTCTTTAACACGGAGAAGTTTCTCTTTACCTAGACGCTTGTCTTAAAAATGCTCCTCTCATTTAACTTCTCATCAAGGCCACTTGTAATATTTACATCAACTTTGATGACAGAAGGCTGACGATTTTATAAAATAAAACCACAGATTAAGGAGAAAAACAGATACGCCACCTGAATAGGCGTTTTGTTGCGCCTAAACCTAGCGGTGCATGCGGTAAACTTCTATTGCTATTCAGAGTATCCGTTTTTTTCAATTGTTTACTTGTTGATTAATTTAACTTCAATAACTGCAAAAGAAGTTTGCCAAAAAAAAAAATTGTTCATACGGCAATATGCTTAGAAACAATAATCAATATGAAATGACACTGATGTTTACCGCATGCACCGCTAGGTTTAGGCGCAACACTTTTTAACATGGACTTGGCAAGTCTGTGTTTTCTCCTTAATCTGTGAATAAAACCTCTTAAACAGTGACGTAGCCTCCGCATATGTAAAGAATCAAGAATCAAGAAGATTCGGAAACAAAGTATACAGTAGACAATGTACCCACGGCCTACGAGATAGCAGAGGCCGTGATGTACCGCGACTAATTCATGTATTTATCCGCATATTGGCGCTAGTAGTAAGACGCCATTACAGTCATTATATGCAGCAGGGGGTAGAAACTTGCAGCTTTTTTTGTCCTTTCGAAATGGCGGCGAATGCGGCCAGTTAGTTATCCAAGTGGCCGGTAGTGCTTGTGTAAAGCACCTATTTAGAGCCTTAGCACGGATGAGATAAAACGGATGCGCAACTCGCCCGATTTTTCAAACTAATTCACGGCCTACGAGATAGTAAATTTAGTATCTCGTAGGCCGTGACTAATTTTAAGTGATTTTCTACTGCAACCACTAGAGGGGGATTCGCAGCCGAGAGAGACAGGCCCTGAGAAATCTTCTAATGCTATAATCCAACCTTCATTGTCTCCATCTTGGAATTTAACAACACACCACTGTTTTAGTGTTTTTTCGTTTGTTGGAAAAGTTATACGAGTGCACAGCATTTCGAAGAAAAATATTTCATGAATAATTTAAAACAAACTTTGAACCACTAAGAAAGTTTTATTTGTTGAGTTGTTTATTAATTTTTAGTTTAGGTGAAGTTAGGTATGGAGATATTAAATTCATTTAGTTGTACTTGAAAATATATTCTACATTTTAATAGATAAAATAGGAAAGGTTAGCAAATACTTTTTAAAGTAAATTAGAAGTTTTTAAAATAACTCTTATTATTAAAATTTTATTAAATGTGGTATGTAGCGTAAAATATGATATTGCATGTGTAAGCGATAGAATTGTATGTTATATTTAATAAAATTATTTTATTCGAAAGAAATTTGTTTGTATTGACTACAAAAATTTAATTAATGAAGTTTACAAAAATAAATAACTTAATCAAATGAGCATATGAATTAAATATATGTAATAATTAAAAAAACATTTTATAAGCAGCCCCTGAAAGTTGGCTGCCAGGAATACTTTTAACTTTCTACTGCGACCACTAGTTGGGGCCACTAAATTTAGTTTAAACGTAATCTGTTAAAGTGTCGTATCCGTTTTACCTCATCCGTGGCCTTAGCTTCAGTTTGCCATGCTAGTAAGATACGTTTGATAGTGTCAGTGTACCAGATACTTCATATTCTCGTTATTCTAGATAAGACACAGCTCAATTCAATTATAGCAAAGGCAAACATCGTAATACTTTTATTTTTAATGTAACATAACATTAGTGACGGTAATTCTTTGCTGTACTTAAATTTTTATCTTAAAATAACAATGTGGTCCTAAATTTTCAAAATGGACACAAAACCCTTAAGGTTCACAAAACTAGACTGGCAATAAACTTTGTCGTTTTTCAAATTATTGTTTAAAGTCTGTAAACTTCAGTATTCCTCAAAGAGAAGGGAAAAAAGTCAATAAATTCTTCAAGCATGTAATTATATTGCAGAAAAGTGCAGGAAAAATTTCCGACCTGAACCAACGCTCCTGTTGCCTGGACTCGAACCAGGGACCAAGACAATGAACTGACAAGCTGTTATTCTGTGGTTACAATATGTCCGCATGAACTTCCATGAAGTCACAAAATATTTCAACTAACAGAGCAGGCCAAAATACCTGGCAAACATTGTCCGGAATAGCACAATTGGTTAGAGCATTGACAGCAAATGTCGTGGTCTCGGGTTTGATTCCAGGTCGCGTAATTTTTCCAACACTCTAATTATTTTTTATTTTTTATTTAACAAGGACTCAAATTATTCCGAAGATGGAATAGAATATATATAAAAAAAACTCAATAAAAAATATAAAATGGGGAAAACTCATATGATCTAT
>JAHWFO010070825.1:51640-74317 GCA_023313115.1 Rhysida immarginata | reverse complement strand
CACCAAGATCAACATATTAATAACTCAAGTTCTATAAAGTCTAGGATAATGAAGTTTGGGGAAATAATAGGGTACAAAAAAACTATGTATACCGTTAAAATTCGATCGAATTCCAACGAGTAGTTTCCGAGTTACGCACTCAACATCGTAACATGTGCTGGTTAGTACTCGCATGTGAGCACTGTTGGAATACGATTAAAGTTTAACGATGTACACAGTTTTATGTACCCTATTATTTTTCCGAAATTCATTATCCTAGGCGTTATAGAACCTGAGTTATTAACATGTTGATCTTGGTGGCGCATTTTTATTTGTTCACATATCAGTTAGCGTTCAAATTCGGACCATGTTCATACTGTGTGCCAGGATGAGACTTTCAGTCGTACAAATAAATCTTGTATCGCTGTTATTTTTTTATTTTTAGACAAAAAAAGCGTTCTGTTTGCTTAAAATTTGAAACTTTTATTTTTTTCCCTTGATCAAGAAATAAAACAAGTCTCAAGATAATTTTAGTGGCTTCCTGGTAGCTTTGCTCTGGAAATGGTGATCTGCTTTTTTCAGTGAGTTTCCTGTCTTCAGCAGACCAAAACAAGCAAACGTAGGTGTTATGTTCCGCTAATTTCCTTAGAGTCACTATTTTCTAGAGTTTTCTCAAAATACTCGATATATCGATATTGTAGAAAATCATATCGAGTATTTTATAGATACATGTATTTAAACAATTTCGATATATCGGGATATCAATGTTCCGACTCGATGTTATCAATGCCTATTTTCCAAAGCTGGAAACATTATTACTTCTACTAGAAACACACTAAGTTCTAGAAAGCCAAATATTAAACATTTTAATTTTTTTTGCAGTCTGTCCGATAAATATTGGAATTATTAACTGCTGTTTGTTTTCTGTATTTTCAGTGAAATTTTGTTACGAACACTAGTTGCTATATCTTATCAATGAAAACAAGATTGCATTTTTTTTTTTTACGCTTAGATTTTAATTACTTTCCACGAGAGTAGTTATGAAATGTGCATCTTACAAAATGTGAGCAAGTCTTTGTTTTATTTTTTTCAAAATGAAATATAAATTATTGATATTTATTTGCAGCATTAACTATTACTTTTAAAAACTTTTTAATTAAAGTAATTGTTATATATCGAGTATTTAATAATACCCATTACGAATAATACCGATATTTTGACTATCGATGTTATATTCTATATCGAAAAACCCTACTGTTTTCTTATAAAATGACACTATAGCTTCCTCGGTACACTGCGCCACTTCCTCAAGCGGAAATTATGAGAACTATATTTTCTTTCGACACCTATTCGGTGAAATGAACAGGCCTTTTATATATACGGTGGCTACGGTCGATGCTATGTAAGTAGCTATACCCCTGTTCTGGGTGCATATTAATGAGGTGGGCGTGGTTTATTTCAGCTGATCTACGTCCTCCCCTCCCTTAATTTGGGCGTTGGTCATTTGGTTCTCGGGCATGCTTTCTCGATGACGTGTCCTCGTTGGCTTGTTTTCTGTCTAATTACACGGATTTTTACTTTTAAAGGTTTGTCATGGGATGTATGTTCGTTTCACGGGTCTTTTACGATGTGTTGCAAGTTGATTGATGTTGAGCCGGTGTGTTGCGCCTGTGTGGGCGCCGGTTACGTGGATGGGACTGACGACCAGGCCACGGACGCCGGGCGCCGTTTGTTCAGCGCGTTCGCTCGGGAGTTGCATTGTTCATGTGTTAGTGTTTTGCTTAAAAAAAGAAAAAACGGTGTCTTCAGCCAAAGATATATGTGATATGTTTTCTGTACTTTGTTAGGTTACCCTGCTCTTTCTTCGTTTTGTTTTTGTTTTTTTTCCCTAATTAAATTCTCTCCCGCTTACACACGGCTGATGTCGAGGCATTCGCACGAGGCCTAATAACGGTGCTTTGTGTGGTCGGTCGCTACTTTCGACGCGCAGACTAATTCAAGCTAAAAATCTACGTCTCTGACAATTCAAGATATTTGAAATACGTTTTGTTTGTTTGTGCTGCATTGACGTTTTCACATTACTTTCAGAGTTTTTCATCTAATTTAAAAAACGTACGCCCTTGTTATCACACAGCTAGCAGGGGTAGGCTTAACGAGCTCGTGTGGAGTACAGCCCCCTTTCGACACTACGGTTCGTGTTCAAACTATATCGGGCTAAAATTCCTTGCATTTTTTCTAGCAGGTATGCGTTTTTTGTAAAAAGAGGTGTTCCATTTTTACCATTAGTCACTGCTTCACAGTGTTTTCTATTGGTCGAATGGTGACCGCTTTTCTTCTTTAAATGTTGTTAACTTCACCAAATACTTACTTGGCATTGAATAATGAACTCAAAGAGTTCGAAATACGTATATGCGGAATAAAATCCAGTTGTGGACAAGAGGTTGTCGTATTATTGATTATGTCGTTATCCACAGTAATTGAAGAATTCTCAATAAAAATCATGATGATATTTTTAATGGAGTTGTCCTCTAATGCATACATACGTGCATCGCATTTGCAGCAATCAAATTCTGCCCAAAAATTTTAATATATTTTGATTTTTAATAATTTCTTTTATTTTTTCTAAATTCTAAGCAATCGTGTTTCATACAGAGGAATTACACAATTTGAAGCGTAAATTAAAATTCACGAAAATTGTATTGAATGAAATAAAGTATTTTATCCAAAATTTATATACAACTCGCCTTTCAGGATCATTTTTGGGGAAAGTGAAAAATGATAAATCTGTTTTTCCTGCAAATGGGGCAGTTTGGAGCGGAACAGTACGTCGAATGATTATTCATCATACGTTTAAATGTAAAAGTTATAAGATTTAATAATAAACTCTCAAAACAAATTTTCAAAATTTTAAATTTGCCGCTAGCAGACGATGACAAAAATGAGATCGATATTAGTAACCTTCCTTAACGCTTGGCGGTGCATGATCGCTAGATTGTGCCTGATGGAGAGCTGTCCCATCTGTGTATTCGTTATCTGTGGTATAAGTATCAGCTTAGGTTTAGTTACAGATTTCCAACTCTATTTGAAATCATCTGTTTTGGCAGTGGATGTCAATCCTTTACAGTATTGGAAGAGAATGCGAGAGCATAGTCCATTACTCGTTCAATTGACATTGAAGTATCTGACTTTTCCAGCAACTTCAGTGCCAGCTGAACGGTTATTTTCTAAAGCTGGATTTGTGCTAAACAAACACAGATCATGTTTAGACCCCCAAAATTTAGAAAAGTTGCTCATTCTAAACTCTGTACCATTTGATGACTTGATCAATTTGAAATAAATATTTATTTGTTCAGTTTATGTATTTCTATTGGTATTTTAGTATTTGCCCTTTAGGTAACACATGGCATTGCTGTGACAGTAACATACAACAATATTATTGTTTTTCGCGAAAGTAAGAGGAATCGATTCTTATGAAAAAACGTATCGATTATTTACATTAATGAATTCCGGGAATCGATGTTCGATGTTTTACCCATCGCAGGGATTCAGTACATTCTTCAATTCTCCATACATAAAAAGTGCGATAGCTATTTTGACAATTTACTATCGCACATATATTACCTGTACACTTTTGAAAAGGCATTTGAGCAGGAAACAAAACTTAAACAAGCTGTCAAAAACTAAAACCTTGCACTGACGTGAGCCAATGAGTTATAGTGGCTAGAAGAGGCATTAACTCTTAAATACTACACTTCTATTGAAGGGACGTTGTTACTACACTGGGGTCCATCAGACCCCAAATTGCTAAAAATGGATAAAAAAAAACAACACAAAACGACACTTTTTTTATATATGATACTGTAGCTATTGAACTTTATTTTATGCCTTAAGACATTTTATTATAATAAATTTATGCATAAGAGAGACAAGTGGCAACTTTGTGCGCATCACAAATAAGCTTTTTGCACTTATTGCATTGCAAGCGAGTTTTTCGATCCTTACTCCGTGGACAGAATTGACATCTTTTTTTCTGATGCTCAGCTATGCTTACACTTTGGTTTTGTGCTGGACTTTCAATTATAGCATCAATGCCTTGTTGAATAGACCTTCTCAAAGTTGGGATGCTTTGTCGCTTCTGAAGCCATGGTTGCCTAACGACATTGGAATTTTTGTAGAAACAATCGCCTGTTTTTTGGTTTTGTGGCAACTGCAGTGTACACAATCGTGGCATTTACTCCTGCAATGTTGAGCATGCCATAGAAAAGGCATAGTGGCCATCGTTGTGTTTTTCGGGACACTGATGCTGAGAATCATAATTGATCTAATGGTCTACGCCGCCTTTGGAACTGTTGTATGTCTCTATGATTTCCGGCTTTTGAGTTTGATCTGATATTGTTTTACCAGTGTGCATGGTAGACAACAACAGAAAAAGTTTATTTTTTGGGGGAGCAAAAGATACCAAAGTTTTTTCGCGATCAAACACGAACATTGATGTTCCAGGTGGATGATGCTTTGTGACGAGAAGTTCTGGAGGAATCTAAAAAAAATAGTTGTTATAATATCAAAATATTGTTATTGTTTTTATACAGTTGCTTGCATTTAGCCTATTCATGACATACCTCTTTTTTGTTCTTTCGTAGAGTGCCCACAATAGTCAGTTTGTGTTCTTGCAATAGCACATCAGCTAAGGTGATGCTAGTAAACCAGTTGTCGGTTGTAACGTTTCTCCAAGTTCCGTGAATTGGTTTTGTAAGTTCTTCCACAAAGAACTAACCAAGAGGTTTTTCATTTGTTTCCGGTTTTTTTTCCAAGATAAGGAATGGCAGATACCATGTAATAGGTTTTGGCATCACACATCATTACTATTTTCAGCCCATACTTATCAGGCTTATTGGGAAGGTACATCCGAAATGGACAGCGACCTCTGAACCCTAATAGCTGCTCATCAATTGTGCACAATGATCCTGGGTTGTATAATTTTTCACACTTTTTCATGAAACAATCCCAAACTTCTCTAATTGGTGCAAATGGATCTCTATTTTTTTCTTTCTGTTCTTGTATTTTTATTGTCAAATCTCAGACAATTCAAAAGAAAACGAAATCTTTCTAATGGCATGGTGGCCATATATGCAGTTGCCCCATTATAATTGTCCCATAATTCACGGGCATCAAGATGATTATCTTTCCTTGCTGCAGAGAGATATAAAAGGCCAATAAGTGCATACATTTCTTCATAGCATGTATTATTCAGCCATGATTGCTTACTGTAGTTTTTTCTTCGACGATCAATTTCTTAATTAGTAAGAAGGAGGATTATTGGAATTATATCATCAAAGAAGCACTTCCACGAATCGAGTTCAATTTTTACTTGCTTTGCTTCATTTTTTACTCCCGGTAGTCGAAGAACAATGTTTCGTTGGGGGGGTACAGGATCTTGCTGGTGTCTGTGTAGGCCATCTATAGCCATTTTTTCCTTTTAGCTGAGATTTGTTTAGAATACAACCTTCAACTTCGACGTTTTTCATTTGGATTTCACTTGCTCTTCGCTATCTTTTTGCAGAAGGCTCACCCGAAATTTGTGTCTCTTCCGATTCAGTGGCAGAATCATTTTCTGATACACTGAACAAATCTTCCTCAGAGAATTGTATTTCTTCTTCATCTTCTTCTTCTGTGTCCAAACATACATCTTCATCAGAATTCACTTCATCACACAATATTTTTCTCAATTCATCAGTGCTCAATGAATCAAGATTTTAGTACATGAAGTCGATGCCATCATTTACTAAGCCTAATACAACATAATTCAATAAATGACATGTATATCTCAAATTTTCAACAAAAGAAAAAAGTTTCAAAGATAAAAAATACACTAGTACTACACTGGGGTCTAATGGACCCCCAACACTGCTTTTACTTGGAAACTATTCACCAGATTGACACCAAATTTTCACGCAAGATCTTAATTCCGTTATTTGAGAATACAAGAAGTGGGCGCAAAACAGTGGCGCCATTTAGTGTAGATTGCGAACATCCAATTCTAATGGGGTTTTATCAACGATATGAAATGAGTAGATCGCTCATGAGTAGAGTCCCTGTAAGTAAAACGAGTAATGACACTCCATTCTTTCCTATGGAAAGCGAATTCAACCAATTAAAGCCGTTTATTAAATCACGTGACAACCCACAAAATGGATGCTCTCAGTATTTATAGGTATTCACGAACGTCGTAAAGAATGAATTTTTATGATCTTAAAACGGTAAAAACTGTGATATTGAAAATATCAGATTTCTCACATCATTTATCACTTTACAAGTTCTTATTTTTAGTTGAATTGAATTTTTAAAATAAATTTGTAATAAAATATTTAACAAGCCAGCTTGATGGCCAAGAGCGTTAAGGCGCGGGTTCGAATCCAGCCGAGGGCAAGGATGTTTTTGTTTTTCCCTTTTCATTATCATCCTTTCATCATTTTCATCCATACTCTGGAACTAACAATTCCAGTTTCAAATTTAATCAGGTATATACAGATTCTTCCCCTTCAAATTTCAATTAACACAGTTTTAGATTACGTGCTCTCTAGACAGCCAAAATCGAATAAGAAGAAAATATTTAACAGAAGTGCAAATTTAACAATTTGTAATAGCTATTGCTTTCAGAAATTAAATAAATACAGCCTAAGCATTTGTATGGAATTATTGATTATGTAACTGAGCAAAGTGATGTTCAAAAAAGAGCAGTTTTTCTCATGGAATTTTTCGGAGGAAATCCATCTCACACTTAAATAAAATATTTTTTAACAATTTTCATTTGGTAATGAATTTCCATACATCTTTAGAAATAGAATTATTTTCCCTCATAATTACAAAAATTCAATCAAACTTGCAGTTTTCCCATAGGATAACATTATACATGGCTGCCATATACACCCAAAATGGCGGCGTGTCATTACTCGTTTTACTTACAGGAACTCTACTCATGAGCTGCTTTCAGCGCCACCATCGTGTCCCCATTTGAAGGCCTGGCGGCCATTGATTTGGTAGTCAAAAAATGGCTTTCATCGATCTTTACGTGTGTAATTTTGCGTAGATAAACACACCAAAACTCAATGCCGATTTCTTGTTCAGCTTTAAATTGTAATAAAAGATATATTAAAGGTTCACCACTGACCTTTCACAGGTGTATTTTTTTATTTTCTGCGTCTTAGAATGTTTTTCTCATGTAAAAATCCTGGTCTTTCATATCGTGATTGGTTGATTAGATGTATCCAACGTTGTTATCGTCGTTTCAGTGATACCAGAATGATTGTTTAGAGGTATTTATGAAATTATATACCGCATTTATTAAAAACCTTCTAAATTTGGGAGATCGCATACGAAATTTCAGACTACAAGCACGATGTTGGTGGGGGGGGGGGTGCTTTCTCAGCTGGCGACAAAGCGAATATACAGTATAATGGCGCTTTGGCTGGCGATGTTCAGACTACCATAGTAATGGCGCCTGCAGTGTAATAACATGGAAGAATGGAGATTAGTTCCACTTTTCGCCGCCTTCAAATTGCCCCAAAGATGGCGGCCAAATAAGCGATCTACTCATTTCATATCGTGGTTGTAACAATTTCGGATACACTGGAGCATATGTCACGTGACCTCCGCTTCAGCGCCAATCAGAAATGAAATGGCTGGTTTCGATCAGTCACCTTAAAATCGAAACTAAAACAGAAGAGACATGTGAGAGGAAAAACGACCGACCAAACACAAAGTGCAAAAGATGCAGTGTAAAACCTTCAATGAATTTCTAGATATACTTAGAAATCACGTAGATATACTTAGAATTTCTAGAATACTTAGATATACCTAGAATACTTAGAATTTCTAGATATACTTAGATATACCTAGAAATACTTAGAAATTTCTAGATATATAAATTTAATACTGTAGTAAAGTAAAGGATGTGAGACTATGAGTACATAGGTTTTACAAATATAAACTCAAAAATCATTAGTAAAATGTAGTATTGAATGATAAATTGATCGTTATTATATATTATACTGAAATGTTATGTTGATTTCATATGATAGTTTAACAAAAACTTCGACACTATCGTAAATATGCCGAATCCGTGAGAATAACACAATGAAATAATACCTACAATATTCATAGTCTTGAGTTTGGAAAGATGGAATTACAGTATTTATAAATTAAAAAATAAATGCGGAGAAATGCGGAGAAAAATTTGTGATGACCGAAACGAAAAAAACGAATGAAAACGTAGTAGTTGATGGATGTTTTTAAGCAATAATATTTTTTAATAAAACAATTGAAAACATTTTCACAATGTTTTATTTTTTAATAAACAATTGAAAACATTTTCACAATGTAATATATTTTTACAATGTTTTGCAACAAAGTTCACTTTTGATTGAAATTTAGACGTTCATAAAGTAAGTTTGAACCAATATGTACATCATAAAATAAAAAAATAGTGATTTTAATTAATAAACATAACTAGAGGAGTATAAGTATATATACTTGGAATTATAGGCCCACATAAACTAGGAATTAGCCATATACTTATTAATAAGTTAAATTACCTATTAAATCTAATAATAATAATATTAATTATCAAACATCCCCACTTTAGAATTCAATAAACTGAGAAATGGTGATACGGATTAACGTCACTAGGTGTCACACACAGTAAGGAGTTTCAGGCGGAGGTCACGTGACACATGCTCCAGTGTATCCGAAATTGTTACAGCCTCATATCGTTGGGTTTTATAGACCCCAGTGTAGTATTTAAGGGTTAATCAGAAGGGAACAAGGCATTAAATAGACAATGTGCCGCCGATCGCTTTTGCCACCGAGCGGCGCTACCTCTGCTGCGCTGTCAACGATATGAAATGAGTAGTCTACTCAGAGTAGATCGCTTAACTTGCCTTTGGAGACAGGAACTGCTCCGCTCTGTGATTGGTCAATAGATCATACACTATTACGTCACCTCAAGGGAAATTTGACTTTGAGGTTTGCGAAAGTGTCTACAAGAGATCACACGGGGTTCGTCAAGAACTAAACGCGATGAAATCGAGAACAAAACGCTTAAAACGTTAAATTAGTTGTTTGATTCTTTTTGTTGTTGTTGTTATGGGTAGAATCCTTGATAAGTGTATTTTTTCCCCTTTGAGTTAACCGACAAGCTCACATACTAGGCCAACTCCGGCGACTTGTGTGCTTAATTGTGATTGAGGCACACACTTGGGTATTGCGAAAACGGAAAATGAAATTTATCTTTCAGGAGAAACATGATGAAATAACTCTGAAATCTACGCTACCCGCTGACGAAATTTTCTGGGGTTTTTTTTTTTTTTAATTAAAATGTCCAGATTATAAAAAAATTATGAATTTTTTAAACTAATTTGTTTTAAAATGGTTAAAAAAAATTAACGCTATTGATTAAAGGAGATAAATAGACGTGTAACCCACTTAAACATAATAAACAATTTTTGGAATTTTTTTTCCAAGCAAATTAATGTTAAAGGAATTTCATATTTCACGAATAAAGTGAAGTGCACAATAGTCTGAGCCAATTATTTCTTACGTACACATTACTTTTATATGCAGTAATATATTTCTACGTCATTTACAGCAACAACGAGGCTAACAACCAAAAAGTTTCAAATTTTAGTTTTGCTTTTGAAATATAAAATATCGTTTCAAAATTCGCACGTGATTTTTAAATTAGATTATTTAAAAAAAATTTTTTTTAAATGATACTACGAGAAAGAGAAGAAATGAAGCAACGATATTCTAATAATTGGGAAAAAGAGCAGAAGAAGAATTAAAGAAGATTATCATTCGTTAGCAATTTTCAAACACCCGATTCCTCCTTTTGTCGCTAAGTTGCACGGTGCCATTCAGAAAAAAAAAGACCAAAACATTTACTATAAACGCTTTTGAGTGAAATCAGAGAGGATGGAGGAGAGGTTCATTTTATTATGAAATTCTATTGTTATGAAGATAATATATTTTTTATAATCATTTATAATAATTTTTGAAATAATCATTTTTCATTACTAAATGTATTTTTGAACGAATTTTAATTAAAACAAAAAAAAAAATCCTAAGAATTTTCTTTTTTTTTTAAATGACTTACACTTTTATTTTTTAAATGATTTTTAGTGTTTGTTTATGCACGTTACTGGTTGCCTTTGTAAATTATAAAATTTACTAAATAATCGGTTACAGAATATACACTAAGCAGGACGGCTTTCTCTCATTCCTTGTGGACTCCTCCAACACCTCCTAAAAAGAAAGCCTCTGCACGGAAACGTCATAAATTGTTACATCATCATAGTACTGCATTGTTATTCGTATTTCTACCAATAATAAACCTTGAATTTGCACTACTAAGATGATGTAACAATGTATGACGGTTTCCGTGCAGAGGCTTTCTCTTTAGGAGGTGTTGACTCCTCAGACAACTCAGAGCACTTTCAGTTTCAGTTCTCTACACAATCAGTGACGTAATAACGTGTGATCACTTGACCAATCACAGAGCGGAGCAGTTCCTGTCTCCAGAGGCAAGTATCGCCGCCATCTTTGAGGCAATTTGAAGGCGGCGAAAAATGGAACTAATCTCTATTGTTAGTGTAGGCGCCATTACTGTGGTTGGAAAATCCCATGTTAAGAGCTTTGGACATTATTTTCTCTGGCCGACAGAGCGGCGCTGCGAACACTGTAGTGGGAAAAAATTCTATCGCTCAGTATGGATTAGTATAGGTTTTCAACTTACCGACTGAATTTTTTTCTCAAGTATTTTAAGGTTTTTGTTTCCAACAATCCGTGAAAAATGAAAACTTCTTCGTTAACGAATTGCAAAACGGGTTATAAGATGTAGATCCGAATATTACACTCTTTAGAGCTCCAAGTGATCCAGTTAGAAGGAAAGCGTGGATAAGAAATATTCGGATCGTGTGTTGACATCGAAATGTTCGTGAATTTAATTTTCAAGCCACTTTTCTCTCATGAAATACACGTAGTAGAAAAAGCCTTGGTATTATTCGTTCATAAGAGTTTAAGTTGCTTGTCAGTGCTGGCCACCGCACCATCCTCTCTTTTCAGCTCTCAGTCGCTTCTCTCTCTGTCTTCTAAGCATTGCAACGTGATTTTCGTTCGCTCTCCCCCGCCAGGTTTTTCTCTCTCTCTCACTCGCGTCTCAAGAGAAACGGGAGAGGGAGGGGGGAGAGACGATTTCCCGTCCTCTGCTATCATTTTATTTTCCTTAAATAAAATACTTATTCACTATATTAATGGATGAACTTACAACTAGAGAACTAGAGTTATCTATATGATAATTTAAATGTCGATTTGTTGGATAACGATACATGATTAAATCCGTTTACATAAATTATTATCAATTTATTGTCATCGGCCTCGGTGGCTCAGCGGTTGAGTGTCGCCTCTGATGCCCGAGGGCGCAGGTTCGATCCCGGACGAGGACGACGAAGATTTTTTAGGGAGGAATCCCGGCACTTCCTTCTTTAGGGAAGTAAAGCCGTTGGCCCCGTGTAGTGGTTTGCCGGCTACACGTTAAAGAACTCTTGCAAGGCAAAATTTGTGGCCCCTATAACGCTGTCCTGATATGATCATAGTAATTGAAAGGGACGTTAATACCAACCGATCAATGCATTGTGATATTTCTCCAGAATATCACCGATAACACTGGCCAACAAAATTTACAGTAAGATTTTTTTTGTGACAAAATGAAAGTGGGTGATTTTTGGTAGTATTTTTTCTGCTAATTACGAATATACTTTTTAAATTTCTTTAGCACGCACAGCTTTCTTGTTTTACAATGAAACATTTTTAAATCATTCAGTGTTTGGGGCCTGGTAAATTTCCTTGCGGCCCCAAAATATGGATACTTTAACAATATAGCCGCTTCTCTTCACTTCCATTACTTTAACATAGAAGTCTCGATGTGCATAACGTGGAAACTTGACGTGATAGAAAAAATCTAAAAGCAGATTCGGATTCTACATACAAATTACTACTAAGAACACTATGTGTGGTCTTAGTCACAAAATGCGTGTTGACTAGTGTAATTAAAGATGATTAAATTAACCACCACTATTATTAAATAAACTTCAAAATAATTTAAGCAATGATTGGGAGGTCTTGACTGCATAATATAAAAATTGCCTTTAATCATTGTTTAATGATAACGATTAAAATTATTTATTTATTAAAGTTTAAAATGTTGAGGTGAAAATCAAATAAAGAAATTAATTAAATTAAAATTATTTCGATGATTTTTGTTAACAATCCTATAGGATGAACCAGAAATCTCCCCACTACACTGTCTTTTGCGCCATCTGGCGAGCAAAGAAAAAATTGGACCGAACTTTGCTATAGTGACGTCACGCGACTTTCCAACCTGTATAGAAAAAGCCTTGGCAGAACCAGAGACAAATGAAAGAAAGAGACTGGCAGTGACCTCCCCTCTAGTGGTGCCTTCGCACCGCCATATTGGGATTGGCAAGAAACAGCTGATCGCCCGAGGCAATGCATGTGAATCAATCGGTTTGGTTTGGTTTGTTTGGCATAAACGTCCTTTTCAACGTCCTTATAAGGGCGGCAAATATTGCCTTGCAAGGGTTCTTTAACGTGCAGCTGGCAAACGACTACACGGGACCAACATCTTTACTTCCCTTCCAGAGGAAGTGCGTGATCTCAGGATTTTCTCCCTGAAAGAATCCTCGTCGTCCTCGGCCAGAGTCGAACCCGTGTCCTCGGGCATCAGAGGCGATAACACAACCACTGAGCTACCGAGGCCGATGTGAGACAATCGCAAACAATTGCTTATTACAATATGTGGATTAATGAATTGATTATTTTATTGAACTGAGAATTATTTCTTCCTTTTCTTTTAAGTTAAAATTTTAAAATATTTGTCTTTTAAAAATTCGTTAGGCATTGAATCAGCTATTTGGAGTCATTAAAAGTATACGTTATCGTTAGTTAATGCAATAAAGTTTTTTTAAAAAAATTAGAAAACAGTTATGCTTACTAATACATCCAGAAATCCTCTACAATAACAGCTGAAATTATATTGAGAATATATGCCGGCTTAGGTTTTTGCCAATCGTAACATGGCGAATGCTGCACTTCCGCTGGCACCAGTAGCGCTCAGCGAAATGAATAGGGCACTGCCAGTCTCTTTCTTTCATTTGTCTCTGGGCAGAATCATGGATGAAGAAAAACAACATTGCCAGCCAAAGCGCCATTACTATACACCAGCTGTATATATCCGCTTTGTCGGCAGCTGAGAAAGCACCCCCCTCCCCACCAACATCGTGCTTGTAGTCTGAAATTTCTTAAGCGACCTCTCCTAAATTTAGATGCTTTTTAATAAATGCGGTATATAATTTCATAAATACCTCTAAACAATCATTCTGGCATCACTAAAACGACGGTAACATGGTTGAATATCGACATCTTTTATGTATCAACAACCACGATATAAAAGACGACCAGGATTTTTACATGAGAAAAACATTTTAAGACGCAGAAAGATAAAAACACACCTGTGAAAGGTCAGTGGTGAACCTTTAATATATCTATTACTACAATTTAAAGCTGGACAAGAAATCGGCATTGAGTTTTACTGTGTTTGTCTACGCAAACTTCAAACGTAAACTTACGATGAAGGCCATTTTTTTGCCAACCAAAGCAATGGTCGATAGGCTTTCAAATGACTTGCGTCTGGCCCCTGGAATGTACGCGCACTCTGATTGGCTGTGGGCGACATCATTATCACGTGATCCACCCAACAGATTTCGAATTTCTTTAACCGGCCCTAAAATTGTTAAAAATGACATGAAATTTCGGAAGGCAATTTCTATCACTGAAAGGTTTAATGTTTTGGTATTAAAGAAAATAATATAAAAATAATATAGTAACTGGCCAAAGATTTTGACATATATAATACCTACTTTAAAACTACGGTTCACTTCTGTAATATTTTATATTCCCATAACATCTTAAAAAACAATGAGAAATAATTCTTTAACTCATTACAATCGTGAATTTATATTTGTATATTCAATGTATAAATAAATAAGTAAATAAATAAATGAGATATATATTTTAAAATAATAAATATATAAATGAGATATATTTTAGAATAAATAAATTTTCATTTATATAAACATACAAATTAATAAATAAATCTAGTAAACATTGAGAAGACTGTATTTATTAATTCCTTTAAAGAAATGAAAATAAAACCACTGATTTTATTTAAAGGACAAGTACCACTAAAAATCACATACTCTTTTTTATATAAATTTTGTTAGTTCATGACGTTTATAGTACACTTTCATTAAAAATTTTCTATAAAAATCATTATATTCTTTAAAAATCTGCGATGAAAACGGCAAAATACGACAGTGAGCGAAAAACGGCGTCCGCCATGATTTTGTTAGCAAGCTGGCGATGTGACGTCATCGTTCTGCTCCACAATTCAGTAGACGACGTTAGAGAGCTCATCTAATTGCTTGTAATCTTCGACACCGTGATTTTTTTAAGTAAACATAAAAGAAAGTTTCCAAATATTACCTTGGCCATTTTAATTTATTTAATGACCTCTGTGTAAAGGAATGTTTATTGAAATGTGTGTAGCTTAGGATAGTAAAGTCACGACTAAATGATTTTAAAAAAGGAGACGTTATATGAATGACACTGCATGAATTTGAAAACTTCTTTCCAAATTAGCACAGTTTTGCTCACGATTAACATGACATCGATTTGACCATGCCTTATAAACTTCGTTCGGTATTCGTGTGTAACAATTATGCTTCACCCTTTTCTGCTCAAGAAATAAGAAAAAAGCAACGGATAGATTTTTTCGGACAGATAAATGGAATCCCGGCAAAAGCATCAGCGTCCCTTCTGTGTGAATATGAGGTCGATCCAATTATTTACCAAAGGAAAAATAGGAAAAGAAACTATTCAAAACCACCACTTTTACCAAAAAAAAAAAAAAAATGTTGTACAAAACTCGCTATAATCCATATAAATAAATGAAAATACTGCCTGTTATTAGACAGTTTGCAATTTTTCGTAAGGAAATCAAAAAGATACGAAAACGAAAACTTAATACGACATTTAAAAATTTTTCATATTCGTCACTTTTAGGTAACGGAATTTTTTTCAAGATTTTTGTAGGGAATTTCGTGTGCAATTTGCGTAATGAGTGCGCATTCATCTACGCATCAGCTCCCCGATTCATAATGGACGCTATACTTTAGCTCCGTCGAAGAAAAAGTTTGAACGTACAGTGCATTTCGACAGCACAAACAACCCTATTAAATAAACATGAATTACCTACTGCAGTAGCTTAAGCAAAATGTTGATAACTAACTTTCGAATCGACTGGAAGAATCCACTTTGAACAGGGCCGAATGCTGCAAGGGAAACAAATTTCGTTTCGAAAAAATGAAAAGTCGGTTTCGTGCGCACAGCGCAACTTGTTTGACGAAAACAAAAAATGATCATGAGCAAATACGAAATTGCCACTTAAATTATGTTGTTTTCGTGTTTTTTTTTTTATCGTACGAAAAATCCCAAATTATTTATTATTTAAGAAACAGAATCAAAAATGTTTTATTACTGAAAAATTAATCAAAAGTTTTTTTGGTAAGAAAATTCAAATTTTATTGATAAGCAGATAAAGAAAACTAAGCAGAAATAAATAATGAATGAATAGAAACACTGTAGGAATAAATGTAAATATGCTATAAACATGTCTTTAATATCTTCGGTATTTAAACGCAAACTACTCCTCAGAGGGAAATTCTTTCCTGATAATGCTCACAACACAATTTGGAAAAACTTTTCTGTTATTTTTCTCAATTCATAAATTGCCGATAACCTAATATATCTATATTGCCTGTATAAATAATATAAGTTAATTAGATAACGGTCTAAAAATCATACATGTGATGAATATTAAGCGATGTGGGAGGGGCGTTTTCCCCGTCATGGCAGTTGCCTAGAAGTTCAACTGGCAAATCTTTTTATTTGCGGCTTCAATTGATATGGCTTAATTTCACGATTTTCAAATAAGTCATAGAATAGTTTTAAAAATCTCCATCGAAATTTTTGTCGCTTGAAGAGAATTCAGAACTGCTATCCGAGCCGCACTTAGCCATATCGTCTACCTCATACAATACTAAAAGTAGCTACAGCTCGCGTTTCAGCAGGACGATGACGTCACGGGGATGATCGCTCCACATCCAAAATGGAGCGCGACGGATTTTACGAAATACGTATATAAACACAGTTTTTATATATTTAGAGAAATTTTTGGCAATTTTTAATATTACTACATTAATTTATTTTCACTCTAGATTAGTTAGACAAAAATTAGTTTTTAAGTGGTACTTGTCCTTTAAACAGATTAAGGCAGGGGGAAGGGGGCTATAGGGAGGGGAAAGGTTAAGAAATATTTCTCATTGTTGTTTAAAATGTTATGGGAATATAAATATTACAGAAGTGAACCGTAGTTTTAAAGTATGTATTATCTTTGGCTAGTTGCTATATTATTTTTATATTATTTTCTTTAATACCAAACATTAAACCTTTCAATGATGGAAATTGCCTTCCAAAATTTCATGTCATTTATAGCAATTTCAGGGCCGATTAAAGATAACAGAAATTCGAAATCTGTTGTGTGGATCACGTGTTTATGATGTCGCCCACAGCCAATCAGAGTGCGCGTCCATTCCAGGGGCCAGATGCAAGTTTCAAATGGGGGTCCCTTCAAATGGGGACGCGGTGGTGGCCAAGGTTGTTAAAAAGAAGGTGGCCTCTATCGGCTGATTTCTCTCAAAAGCACTCGCATTGCCTTCTGGGATTGTGACTTCACCTGGAAGGTTGGCAGCAGGCGATTCGCCCCTTTTAACATAACAAAGCTGAGATGGCTGGAGTTCCATGTGTTTTTGCTAATAATAAACGCAATTATTTATTATTTTTAGTCCAATATTATAATATAGAGTGGTTTTATTATATTTCCATGCATTTATTTTTCTCATGGCAATAGATACGACCAAAATTTCATTAAATGAGCAAACCCCCTACCCCTTCTTATAATGAAAAAGACCACACTCGTAACGAGCAGGAGAATTCCCGAGCTCTTGATACGAGTGTTAAAACGCAAAAATCCAACAGATTGCACTACGAGAAAATCGAAAGTTAAGAGAAAATTTGAAACCTGAGAGAGAAGTTTAGAAAATAAAATATACACAAGACTCTTCGCTTTCATCTTCACCTCCTTCACTCGTACCAATTGAAACTGTTCAGTGACTTCAGATTCATTTGAAGACTCTATAAACCAAGTTGGGAAAAACGACGAGGTGGGATACGCTTTCACTCTCAAAACGTAATTTGAACAAAACGAAAATGTTCGGTCAGACTCAAACAGAAAGTAATTGGGTATGTAGGCATTAATTTTTTTTCTTCCTATCATATTTTTATAACCATACAAGCAGTGGCAGATGTTTTAATGGTGTACTAGCATTTAATGCTAAATGATTGAATAAGGTAACAGGTTAATCGTTAAAGAATTGCTTTGACGAGGTGGCGTCGCTGTTGCAGTATTTGCTTTTGTATTTCAGTGCTAAATGTATATAAATAGTTCTTTCATTTGCAATCTCTGAATTTTAAACACATATTATTGCAATAAAATACTTATATAAAACCTTGGCACGTTTTTCTTCATTTATATTGGTGATAAATAGTAGAAATAGGCTGGAAAATAAAGGTCACCGCGCTATTCCATGCATTCGTCTGCTCCAAACCTTCCAGCTGGCGTCATACGTCAGTAGCCAATGATCATCGATCATCCCGATAGAGGCCACCTTCTCTTTAACAACCTTGGGTGGTGGCGCTGAAAGCAGCTCATGAGCGATCTACTCATTTCATATCGTTGTGCTACAGTGGCTAGAAGAAGATAGTGTGTTTTTCTTTAGTGGCGGTGTGGTCCGTCGATGATGACGCCGATAGATAGCGAGCGCATCAGCATGTTTGCTATGTTCCCGTAGAGAGTAATTAATACTGCGGCATATAATGACTTTTCAGGACTAAAATAATATTGTAGATTAATTTATGATTAATTTTTAACTGTTATTTTATTTATAAAGTCATTATTAAATACTCTGCATAAATTCTTTGTTTAATAATTAAGTAGTGAATAATTAAAAAAATGAGAATGGCAAACCGTATGAATAAATGCCGCGTTTAATTTCTCTATCATTAAAAATAGTACTAATTACTGCAATTGAAAAAAAGAAAAGAAAATATAAACGCAGTTTGAGCGAAAACATACATTTTTTAATTTTTTATATGGAATAGTAAAAACAGAATGGGAATACTAAATATTGTTTTGATGTTGCTTTATTAATTCCTACACCAATCTCCGCAGTTTCAAGAGGTTTTGCTTACGTTTAATCATATCCCTCGACTTATTTATGCTTTTAACATAAAAGTGCATTATAGTTAAAATGTAAAACTTCAAAATTCTTGCTGTTAGTTTTCTGGAATGAGCCAAGCATCCCACCCAAGTAATGCGTGTACGGTTTAGACACTGAAATATATCATCAATACTATCCCTACGAATCTTGGATATGCTAAAACAATGGGTGAACATATTTTCTAGATTCTGAATAACGGAAAATAAAGTAGATGTAGGATACAACAGGCCTCCTTTGTCCATATGTACAGTAAGAGAAGAATTGCTGCAGGCAGCTACATCTGAGTTAGTTTTGGTAAAAAGAAAGTTTTTTACATTCTTCACATTTTGTGTTCATAATGCACTTTCGTGCTACATATCCAGAAATGTAATAAATAAGCCTATCATCACTACGTTTTGTTGCATAGCTGTATTTATGCAGTAAATCTTCGGAACCATCTAACAGAACCGCGGCTTTATTCAGTTCCCCACTGTTCACGACCAAGTCAATTTTTTGCATAAGTTCTAATTTTGCAGACGATTCTAAGGATTTATCTTGTACACTAAGAAGTGAGTTGACAACTTCTTCAGACATATTTGTATTGTTTGGAGGTTTTGCTAAGTTATAAAATGACAAACATGATACTGCAGTTAAAAATTCTGCGGCAGTAGGGTGGTCATTGCAACCATTGAATTGTCGAATGATTCCAAATAAATTTTCTGTGCTATCTTGACTTAGGCGAGATGTGAGAATATATCTCAACTTTAAAGATGTCATATATTCTGATAGGTACTGAGTACTGTTGAGAGTTACTTTTAAGCCTAAGCTTGTACAAGGACTCAAATAACCCCCCTGTTTCTCACATTTTGTTTCCCAAGCTTCCATGAAAGCCAAAAAAGATTTTATTTTGTCAATATTCTTGGAATTATAACGAAGTGCAGTTAAAGGAGTATGGGAGGTCATGATTTCAATGAGTTCTTTAACTTTACTAATGAAACCAATGGTTGCTTTTGTACAACCTGTTCCATACAGTTCCTCTATTTCTGTTTTATACAGGAATAGACCTCTCTGCATTTCATCACTAAAAAACTGAAAAGCATAATTAACACGCATCTTCTGGAATGCATTTGGGTGGATATGAGCAAGTGTTATTTTGGGCATTGCTTTGAGCGTAAGGTTCTCGCAGTCACACCGAAAGGCAGCATCCATGTATTCAACTCTTATTCCCCCCCCCTCAGGTGTTTGATATCCCTTGGTCACAACCATATTCCTCAAGCACTTAATTGAGGGAAATTAGAGATGAATGACAAAAACCTGCTGCTATCAAAGGGATGTGCAACCTTGCATTTCTTCGCATTAATCCCAAATTGTTGCCACATATTTCGGTTCCACGTAGCACCGTCACATGTTACAAAATCGACAAAGAGGCCAGCCTTTTCGGCCAGGATGATTGCTTCGATAATTATTTTGGCTAGCAAATCTCCCTTTACATTGCCCTTGCTAATAAACACTGCAAGAATTTGCTGCCAGTCTCCCATGAATGGTTTGAATGTGATTACCATACCATGATCACATGGCGCATTCTTGAGGTGTTCTGGTGTAAACTGGCCTAAATTTACAAAACCGTCAACTTTTCCAGATGCTGAGTTTACCTTGAAGCATTCACTGATTTTCATTTCATCGACTGAAATTCCACCATGTCTGCTTAATATGTCCATTGTTTTAGTTTTTTCTTTCAACACCACAAAAAGGCGTTCATTGAAACCGAACTGCGACTTATATGCAAGCAAATATTTTCGTAAACAAGAGCGACTAGGCAATACCAATATATTATTTCTGCGGATGTATTCGTACAACTTCGGACTTCTCATTCTCATCAAAATACACTCCAAAATCCAACTTTTTTCATATGCCATTCCTTTGGTACTTTTTCTTGAAGCAACTTTAAAACATTCCCAAACACAAAGTTGTTGTTTCGCAGGTAGGTGAGAAATCTTTTTCTCTATGATCTCTGCATCTAGTGCACTGTTCGCAGCTTTCAGTGTCTCAACTTGGCATTGTACTTTAGACAGTTTCCTCTTTAATATTTTAAGAGTGCGTGCAGTTTTCCTGTGTGTATTCGCAGATTTGCAACAATCTTTCAATTTTTGCCGTCTCAATCTGGACTGTTGATTCAGAATATATTTATGCAGATACTTACAGTGCTTGCAAGCCTCTCCCTCTTGTTCGACAAATCCCGAACAGTTTTTGTGCAAAACCAGATTTTCTGGTGAAAATATTCTGGCTGAGCTTGGAATTTTCACGCCATCTGTTACACTTCGTGCTCCCTTACATAGTTTACGATCCTGAAGTTTTTGTAGTTTCTCCTCGACATATTCAGCTGTGATGTCAACTGTCTCTATTAATTTGTTTCTCGCATAAACTGTTGCTGAGATCTCACTGTCAGACTTGATTTGTAAGGTCATACACATAAGGACAGTTACAGCAACAGTTAGTGACTGGAAAGATACTTTTTAAAAGTATTTGAAATATAAATATTAAATGCTCCTTAAAATACAAAATATAAACTGTTACATTTCAAAGTACAAATACAAAATTCTCAAAGTAAAATTAGTGAATTAATAAATAAATTAACATTAATAAGTAATGTTCAACGTAAATAAATTGAAAGATAAATTCAAGGAATTAAAATTTTCTATTTGCCTTTAACGAAAAGTTGTTGTAATATCTTGAAGCACATTTTCTACCCAAGATATTATGGATATTTTTATGCTAAATGCTGTATAATAAGCAATCAGTGTTGTCAGGCTCTGCGAGGCAAAAATCCCTTTCAGCCAAGCAAAAAAATCCCTCTTTGCCTACGCAACAGTATAGCGCCCTCTGATGGGATACTGAAGTATAACTGGGCACTAAAGCTGTAAAAATCTCAATAACACCGCAGAAACGAATTTATTTAATTAAATAAGTAAAACAAATAAAAAAAATTATTAATTAAATTATTTTTAAAACAAGTAAGAAACAATTTTCCAGACTTTGGGTTGACATTATATAAATGCAAAACCGCAACAAAGCTTTAAACATTATCACATCAATTTATATGCAAATAAATTATGTAAATTATTTAAAGACAGTAATAAGAAAGTAACATCTATTTCAAAGTTAAAATAAATAAGCTAGCTCATTTAATTTATTGCTAATCTTCCTCACTTTCTCCTTCCTCTATATTTCACTGTCTCGGACTGAAGGATATTTATTGCCAGATCACACAGATCACATCCAATCAGCGCACAGTCAGGTTGGTTGCATGGAAAACCTGGAATTAGAAGGAAGAAAAGGGGAAGGTAGAACAGATCGGATTTGAATGGCGAATTTCGAGCATTATTAAATTATTTAATATTTTAATATATATATAAATTATAACGAAAATTAATAATGAACTTGACCGGATAGTTAACCTCAAGAAAAAAGATAGTATCAACAGAAAAAATTTGTTTCATATCATTTTACTATTTTATCTTGTACTATTTTGAGTCTTATACATTATTTTTAGTAAAAAAAAAAAAAAATTATTTTATTGATAATTTTTCATGTTTTTATTGTAAACTTTCTAATATTTTATTTTTAATATTTTAATGGAAGTATTTTATTTTTTATAATAAAAGATGTTAAATTGGTTTTTATTTTAAATAATTTGAGTTAAAATTTTTTACACAAATTAAAATACCGTACATGCATAAAAAACGTTGGTTTTTAAATTCTTAATTTTAATTTTTTGACTATTGATCCTCTTTTATTATAAAAAATGAAGCCACGTGAAAACAAAATTTTTAAATGTAATAATTATTTTAAAAAATTGACAATCAATTAAGTTAATATTTAAGTATGACATACAGGGTCTCGATGAATTTCACTGAAATTAAAATTTACTGTAATCTTGCCTTCTTAAAAAATATTAAACGGTTTAAATGATGGATAAGTAAACATCTTTATCAGATTTAGTAAAAATAATTTCATTGGTCATTATTTCTGTTTTAACTAGCATTTCGGTTTTGCAGAGTTCACAGTTCAAATTTTATAGTTTTTCGTGGCACATATCCATCATTACTTCTATATTAATCTGTCATTGCTAATTTTTTGAGGATATATATTATTTGAATAACTTATTAATAGGAAATGCAACGCAGCATTT
>JAHWFO010070825.1:0-31640 GCA_023313115.1 Rhysida immarginata | reverse complement strand
GCGTCACAAAATGCATTGGGACGCGTCAGCATCAACGTTTCGTCACAATAATATATATACAGTATTCGAAATCGCCTCTTATTCTCGAGGAGGAGTCAATAGAGATAGTACCCATACCACCACGGCCCAAAGTAGGAAATGGAAATCCAGCAGGATTTGTAAATGAAAAAAATTTTTTGAAGTATCTGGAGTTTAAAAGTATCTATACAGATGGGTCATTTGATAGATACAAATGAAGGAGGTTTGGGAATTTTTATTTCACCTGATGACTGCCTAGCTTTGGGATGTTACCCGATATTAGCTCATAAACTGCTGAAATCGCAGCGATAGCATTAGCACTGTTATGGATTGAAGAACAAGATAAAAAAAATGGATTATATTAACGGACTGAAAGAGTACACTAACAGCAGTAAACACTGCGACTAGAACTCAAAAATGGTATCACAAAACAAACATAGGATATCTAATAGAAAAACTGCTAAATTTAATGAGGAAAGTGTACGAAATAAATCTAATGTGGATACCATAAGGGAATTTATGGAAATGAAAAAGCAAATGGAGCAAGGATTGATAACAGTCCAAAGGCAGTGGTAAATCCATCTTACTTGCTTAAAGCCTGTTTCACCCATTAGTGGGTAAGGGCATTTTTCCATGAACGACCCGATTGACAACTACTTTCCACTGCTGGTGGTCTTGGGCCATGGTAGATAGACATTCTAACCATATTTGATTTAGGTCTTGAGGCCTAGGTTTAGAGGTCGTAAGATTTCAAGTGCTTCTTTTTGAATCAGTCTTCTCATTGTTGTCCGAACACCTCAATGAGGATGTCTCCATGATGGGCATGGGCTGCTTAGGAATGTGGCTTTTGGTATGTGCTCATCTCTCATACACAGACTGTGCCCAATCCATTTCCAGTGGTGTTATTTTACCAGGTCAGAAAATAGGCTAGTGTTGCATTTTTTACGTACTGTTTCATTTGATACTTTCATAGGATATTGTATGCCCATAATTTTCTGCAAACAACGATGGTCAAAAACATTGAGTCTTTTGCAATCTTCAGCTTTCACAGCCATAGAGTAGCACAAGTCTGATTCCTGCTTCATATATTCATAGTTTTGTTGTGTGCTTAATGTCCTTTCGTTTCCAAAAGTGGTTCAACCCAGTAAAGGCATTTGAGGCTCTAGCAATTCTGCAGATGATTTCTTGGGGGGCTCTACCTTGACAGTCAATAAAATTGGTAGAGACCTTACAACACAATAAAGGTAGAACTGAGTTTCCGACTAGTTTCGCCATTTATTCCCGGCTTTATCAAGGATAACACACTAGAGGCAACATTGTTTATTTCTTTGTTCCTTTGCTTTCAATCCCAAACTTTGTATACTATTTGGCATTTCTTTATCCAATCATGTGGATCACTATGTACCACATTTCTGTCTATAAGGGCATGTAGCCTCTAGTCAATTTTATTGATAGAAACAGCACTAAGGACTCTTCACTCAATGATCTTGAGAGTCATCGTTACTTCCTAGGTATGTGAAGTGGTCAACTCTGTCAATATCTGTGCTGTTTACCAGGAGTGGTGGTGCCTGGTTGGAAGATGAACAGAGGTATTTAGTTTTTGTTGGGTTGATTTCAAGGATGATTTTCCTGGCTTCAATCATACGATTGATCATACTTTGAAGATCATTTTGAGTCTCAGCTAGTAAGGCAACATCATCAGCAGAAGTTAGATCTGTTGGTTGGAAGAATTGTCATACCAGCAGTTTGGTGATCTAGGGCTTCTTTCAATATGTTGTCAATGCAAATATTGAACAGTAGTGGTGATAATATTCCACCTTACCGGACACCTGTGGTCATTACAAAAGGTTGAGTGTAATTGCCATAGGCTCTGACACTGCATTCAGTTCGTTTGTAAAGTAATTTCATTATGTTGCATACTTTTTCTGGTACTCCATCTATGTGGAGAAGGTTCCATATGCTATATCGATGTACACTGTCGAAAGCAGCTCTAAAGTCGATGAAGGCAACATGGGTTTCCTTGTTAAATTCATGACATTGCCCAAGGATTTCTTGACATTGCAACCTGTCAATGAGTACAATTAATAAAGTGTTAAAAAAAATAATTACATGAAGTTTGGAACAGGGAATGAGGAAATAGTCTAATGGGTGACCATTACAAAAAAATTAATGCCAGTAATGCCATATAAAAGGAAACTACAAAAAAATAATAAAAATATTGTGAAACTCCATCTAACCTCTCTCTATCTGCGATTGGTCGGGCTTTTCACCCTGCGTATGATTACATTGTTACTTGGCTTCCTGGACAATCCACAACATAGACTGTTAAAAAACACCTAAAAAAATAAACTTTCAGCGTTTTATGACGAACAGGATTAAAAATAATAATTTTGGACACTTAAAAAAAAAAAAACTCCCCAAAATTTTCTTTTCTATCCCCATGATTCACCAGCAACATCGTCTGCCGTTTTTGTGGCGAGCCTGATCTAATTGCAGTTCAGAAGTTTAAAAGGTGAATTTTTGTTTTAATAGAAGTAAAGTTTAACTAGCTCATTATTATGTTTAATTAAATATACATTTAGGGACCATAAAAAATTTTATAAAATGCATTTCTTTAAAAAGAAAACAAAAGAACTAATTACTCATAGCGTTTGCAGCATGATGTCACACTGTGATTAGGCTTCGACCAATCGCATTTAGGGAGAGGATGGAGAGAGTTTCACTATAGATCAAGTGATATTCTATAGGCTAAAATCAGGACATGTTCTTTTCAAGCATCTATAGTTCAACCAGCCTAATTGTGTGCGAGAAGTAAATGCAGAAAAAAAACGGGACAACTGACTTAAAACTATAACAATCATTCTGAAAACAATTAAAAACATTTAATGATATTAATCATGATAAAAACAAAATAAATTGCACATAAATTGATCAATTTTTAATAAATTTTAAATTAATTTACTTTTTAAAAAATAGTAAAAAGCCCTAAAGAGTTTCAACTGAATCTCTTGAGAGCATAAGGGATTAGTGGATTAAAGGATAGAAAGATAGGGATTCATCCGGCCTTGCCAAGCCACATGTATCAGGTATAAGCTAAATTGATTTCTCTCATCACAGAAGCCTGCGCAAGGTTACGTGATTATTTTTTGTTTACCTTCACGCAAAATTAGGCTGGATGAATTACACTACATAAACTTAGAATCTTGAATGAAAACAAGTGCTTGTCGGGGAGATGCAAATGGTAAATCACTTGTTGCTGGAATGCCACCTCTTGAGGGAATATAGAGATATTATGAAGAATGAAATAAAAGAAAAAAATTAGATGAATACACAAATTGAACTGCAAGAAATATTGGTGCTAAAAAATAATATAATAGAAAAATAGAGGAGAATAATAAATCCCCTAAGACACTTCTTGATAAATACGAAATTAATAGAGAAAATACTAGGGCCCATCCCTTGGAAAGTCAATACATAAATAACAGGTAGAACCAGAGAGTAGAATTGAAAGAATATATTTAGTAACGAATGCTAAAGACCCTGAGGCATAGGGACTAAAGGCAAGAAGAAGATAAAGATGAAATTTTCAGCTGCTCTAAACAATATGGAATTAATATTTTAATGGCATGTTATTGTAAAAATTATGGAGCATCAAGATATACGAAATTCATATGCCTCTGATTGTAAAATACGTGAATACAAATACGCAGGGATTGAATAAAGGTTTCACGCTAGAACGAAAACTCCACTAGTCTGAAAGCTGCGAGTCAAATTATGTATTTCTTTAGACTTCTGTATTTATACATACGTTTACAATCTCTATAGTTGGATATTTAAACAAGACAGCATGTGACAAAATAAAGTCAGAATAAGATGTGGCCGATAATATTCAAAATTTAACGAGTTAATTTTGACCCACTGAGTCCATTTTAAGCAAAAATACCTCTTTGACACATAAATTGCAAGTAACCACGAATCTGTATATTTGTTATTCACTTATCATACAATCATAGGCATGTGTGTTTTGCATATCCTGATATTGCATTATTTTGACAATAACATACCATTAAATTTTTAACCTTCCTGCGGGCACATCCTCTAAACGAACGTAAAAGGTCGCGTCCATTTCCTAGATACGCTATTGCAAAATGTAAATTTTTAAGAGTGTACCTTTTAAAATAATGTTGTAATCAGTTACAGGTTAGTAAGTACAATTTATTTAAAATTTTTTATTTAAAACGAAATGGAAACGATGTAAACATAAAACACAATAACAATATAAAATGACCAAAGCATTACCGAAATGACGTGAAAATAAAATAAATGAAATTGCCAATATTTCCAATGAACTATTTACATTTGTGTAAAGATAATATGGAAGTAACAACGAATTGAAATTTAGATATAAAAAGGAAAAAATCACTTTTATAGTCATTTCATCACAGCATTGCACTCTGAACAAATGTGCTTAGAGTGCTCCAGACATAAAAATTTATGACAAATCTCACAGCTGAACCTCGTGATTCTAGTGCGCTTATTATTTTGGCAAGGTTTGCATCTTTTTTTTTTTTTTTCCCTGACGACGATTCTTTCACTTCAACACCTAGTTCTGCTTTTCTTTTCAACACTTTTAGTTTTAGCTTGCTTTGTGGAGAGGTAGGTTTTAGTAGTTTTTCTTTATTTACGTCGAATGAATTATGTAGCTATTGATTGCAGTTACATTCAACATAGAGAAAAATGCCACAAGAGGCCAACGCCTGGTGTTCCTGGCCACATCATAGGAAGCACAAAAGCACTGTGTCCACACATCCCTTTGTAAAGTTGTAAAATGTGATCATTTCTGTTTTTTTTTCGCTCCCCTGGGTCTTCATTGATTGCTGCGTCGTCATGAAGGCTTGAAATTAATATAACATTTTTATAACGTTTTGGTACATAGGAGAGAAGTCATATCTTTTCTAAAACCGAAAACACTTGTATTGGGCTCCCGCTTTTTTGTCAGCTTGAATTGATCAGGAATTTTTTGTTTATTTTTTTTTTTTTTTTTTTTTTTTTTTATTATTATTATTATAACGAGTACCAACAAATGAGTTTTTTTTTCAGCTAGATCTCGTACTAAGTCGAAACTTGAAAACCAGTTACCCGTGGTCACATTTCTTCCAGTGTTGCAAATAGGTGTTGTCAACCTTTTTACAACATCTCGTGGCTTGTTGCTTATGGAAAAAGGACCTTCTGGCTGCGTTCCGGCATATATTTCCATATTATAGGTGTAAAATATACGAGCATCAAGCATGGCGTAAATTTTTATGCCGTATTTATTTGTTTTGTTTTTTTGGGGGGGAGATGTATTGCGTGAAGCCGTATCTTCCACGAAATCCTTCTAATTTCTCGTCAATTGTAACATTATCTCCGAGAGAGTAGAACTTCTGGCAATTATCGACAAACCTCTCAAAAATGTTACGTATTGGAGCCAGGCGGTCTATCTTTCATCGAAATGTAAGGCTCTCAATAAAAATAAAAATCTCTTCAAGCTCATTAAGACTTTAAAATCATCCATTCTCCACAATTCTTTAAGATTATTTCTATTGCCATGGTAAACACCAGCTAAATAAAGCAAACCCAAAAGAGCTTTTATTTCTGCTTGATCCGTATCTTTGGCGTCCCTTGAAAGAGAGAAATTAGGCCTCACAAAATGGATATACTTATTGGTGTCTTCAACAATGCTTTCGATTATGGGATCAGTAATGAAACATTTCCATATATCCAAAGTATCTGTTAGATTTTTGGCTGGCCCGATAACTGCAGGAGCATAAATGCATATGTTGCGAGGTGCTCGTTTACTATTTTTGAATGGTTTTTTATGCCATATCCAAGAGTCGATGATGTTTCTGTTTTTCTTTAGGTGGGCTATGTAGGTCTTGGTATGACTGTCAACATTATCTCCATCCTCTGAATTGCTTGCTGCACTGAACTCTGATTCCAAATCATCTTTTCTTTCTGAAATGTGCTCCTCTTCATCTGTATCGCTTTCATCTAAAACTATGTCCTCATCACCATCACTGTCACATAAAAGCATGTTTCTTATAGTGTCAAGGTCATAAGCTTCATTCATGTTCAGCTCTATGATTTTTCCCCGCCATAATCTAAAAAAAAAAAAATACAGAAATAAATATGGTATCACGAACAGTCGCACGTATTTAACAGATAAAGTGCCTCTATTCTTGCACTAAAAGCAAGTAGGCACAATAACTTACGTCAAATCATAATATTTAAGCCTAAAACATTAAAGATTTTTTATTAGAACCAAGAAAATCGTATACAACCAAAACTAACCTGAAGGGTCGCGTGTATCTCTAAAATACAAATAGCAGCTCTGGAAAGCCCTAATAACGCTTCGAAATTCAGACAAGGACTGAAGATAGGTCAAAGGGAGCAGGGAGAATAGCCAAGGACAGACGATTGTAGCGCCATCTCGCCTAAAGATATTAAACGAAATTCATCTGTTCTGTATCTCTCACATAAGCGCGCCCACTGGAAGGTTAATTCTGTGTTTAGAGCAGCTGAAAATTTTGTCTTTTTTTAATCTGGTTGGTTTTGCCGTGATTGTATAATTTATCAATTTACTATTATTACAGGACCACAATAATTCGCATAATGAGTATACGAACAGGCGAAGATATAGATCCATGCAGAGATGAAAGATCTGGCAAAGTTAGAGAAGTAGGATCACAAGCAGTCTGGTCGTTATCCTCTTGCAAGCCAGGTATATTGGTTGTTATCCAAGAACAGATTAGGGAAATGGTTTCATATATTAAAAGTAACATTAATTAATAAATGTTTCTTAATGATTCAATTTTTTAATTACAGGTTTTGGAGTGGAACAACTCAGAGATGATTGCTTTGAAACATACTGGCAGTCAGATGGACCACAACCACATTTGGTTAACATTCAGTTTCGACGAAAGACGACAATCCAAGACGTCTGCATTTATGCTGACTACAAATCTGACGAAAGCTACACTCCCAATAGGTTGTAATATTTTGTTGCATGTATTAACCACATCTAAGTACCCCAAAAATAGCATAATGTAGTGTTTCCATTTTAAAGTTCTTAATTTAATTAAGCTTGTTAATTGCTAATTGTTTACCATTTGAAGCCAACATTTAAAATGCCCAAAGTTGTTTCATACTAATGATTCACACAAATAAAAATTAACACTTACTGCTACTTTCCAATTTCTGAAAAGAAAAATCACATAAATGTTGTAATCCTTTGGGATGAAAAGAAAAATCAAATTTATATTTTACTTAAGAATGACAGCATTTGCTTCTCCAACTTTAATTTTACTGTAGTAATAAACATGAATTAAAATGACTTTAAAATTCATTTCTTTTCATTTCATGACTATTTAATTCACTACGAGTTAAAGTGGAGAAGCAAATATTATTATTATATGTGATAAACTGTGAATTGACTTCTTGCATATATAGTAGGTTGTTCAAAAATGATTGGTAATGCAGTTTTTTAATTCACAGTAGCCATTTATTAGGACAACATTAGTCTTGCCATTGGTATGCAGTTTCTGTATTGCTGCAGCAAATCATTCCTTGTGGATATTCTGGTACCATTTCTGCACAGCAACTAAAGCCAATCATTGCAGAACTTCTCACCACCCACCACCTCTTTAATTGCATCGAACAGAGCATAGTCAATAGGTACAAGTTCTTGATGAAATATTGATTAGCAATAGTACACAGAGCTCAACTGCAATTCAAAGCCCCTCTTTTATGAGGGCTGCAGGCAATTATTCTAGCTAATTCTTCAATTGATATTGTATTACATGGTATTTCTTATGATGTAGTACATTTTCACTAGTTTTATCAATAGGAACAGTATTTATTTTAGCTGGAATTATTCACTGATTTCCACTGTTCTTAGGCGTTACAATAAATATAAAAATTATTAAAAATTCAGTTAGAGCATAATGCAATATGGCTTTCATAGGGTTTCCAGGTGGCAAAGTTTTGCAACTAATATGCGAATGCGCATTTACATGATGGAGAACATGTTGCATTACCATTTCCCGCGACAGTGTTGCTGAATGCATTGGTGGAGTATCTTTCCCATTTGAGTGCAATCATTGGACATTGCTGCTTTTGCAGCTTTTTAATTCCAATTTCAAGCAAAACAAGGTTCACACTAAAAACATACATTGACTAGTATCACATGGAATAACTAATAAAAAGAAGAACCAAGAAAGTGAAATGGAAACAAAGTTTAATGCCTAACACATTTCGATGTTACATCATCTTATTACAAATACAAGGTGTCCACACGTTTTATCGGTTAAATAAAAGTTTTAGGACTGGATAAAGCAACACTGTATACTTTTTTATTAAAGCCGACACGTTTCATATTACATCATCATCACAGACAAAGGTATACAAAGACTAGGATGAAGGGCACTGACAGTACAGTAGAATCTCCACAGAGCGAACGTCGATATAGCGAATTATCTTTATAATGAAATTTTTCTGTGGTCACGGCACAAATCCTATTGATTTAATGCTTTTTCAGTCTGCTTATAGCGAAATCGTTATAGCGTAATTATCCCTAAAACATAAGGATTTTTCGGTCCAGACAATAAATTTTAAGGTATATTTCGGCTCTTTATTATAAAATTTGGTTCCTGCGCTTAGCATGACCCGACAGCCAACGAACGAAATTATCGAAAACTGCCAACAAGCGAAGTTAAAAACAAGTTTGCACGTCACAAGGTCTGCCCAGTTGGCTGCAGACATAGCATTAGCAGTGATGGCTACAGAAACAAAGGGCAGCATGGCGAGCTCGAAGGCAATGGGGCACTGAATGCAGCTAAATTCTTACTTTAAAGTTAATAAAAGTACATGCATTTCATTTATATTTTTAAGGCATAATGCTAACTTCGGAATCTGTGTATGATTAGGGCATGTTAAATTTCTAATTTCTTCTAGGCTAATCTCTTCCTTACTTTGTGATGCCACGAAAAGACCTCATCTGGTAGTACAGTCCTCAATGGTTTTTAAAGTATATTTTTCAACAATTTATGCACTATTTTTGCAGGATAAAATTGCGAATAATGATTGTATTAAGAATTTTAAACTTTATACCTTATACAGTTGATCTGTATTATCCCTTAATATTTTATTAATGCTAATTTAAACATGAAAGCTTATTGAGGAATACTTCTTCTCGCGGACGAAGCTGTTTGTTTTGACAGTAAAGCGACCACAGGAAACCACCACACACGAATACAGAAGGCTTGACTTGTCAGCGCGGAGGATTAAAAAAACCCCAAAAAACAAGGAGTAACGCGATAAACAGCTCGTCACGGCTACCAACTAAACCAGTGGTGGACAAACTTTTTTATTAAAGATTTTTTACCTTTTCTAAGATTTTTAATATAAAGTGCACTGTTTCCCTAAAAATAATTTCAAATTATCCTATTTCTGGTCTCTTGCGTATATTTCTAAATAATCTTGCCGGCCGCATGGAATCCGGTTGTGAGCCGAAAAAAAAATGGAAGCTGCCTGTGGGCCGTAGTTTGCCCATCACTAAACTAAACTGATGCAGTTAGTTAATATTTGAAATGAATGTACTTAGTAGTTTAATTTAAATATTTAGGCTTTAAATCACTCAGGCCACCACGATAAATTCCAATGTATACTTAAGCTGCACAGTGTTGGCATTTATTTGATTCAGTTTCTTGCGTTTGTGCAGCGCCGAGGGGCAGCGTGGCAGGGCAAGGGGCAGCATGGTGCTGCGCCACGCTCATTTTGCCTGGCGGCATCACTGCATTAGGCTTATTTTATTGGCAAAATTACGAAGAGTTCTTAAGAACGTTATCACACCAAACAACCCATGATGCACTGCACAGCAATAATGGTGGCCTGCTGATGAGTTTAAATGTGCAAGCATGTTAAAAAATTATTTTCTATGAGAATCGACACAAGAACTACTGTAAAAGCAGTCGAAACTCAGAAGATTTTTATATTAAAAAAAACTTTAATATTTGTTCAAATTTGTAAGCCCATAAATGTTTTTGTGAAATGTTAATTTTACCGAGGCTGGCGAAAAAAAAAACCACACTTATGTGACACGTTTTATCGATATTTTTTACAAAATTGTTTCATTCCATTCTATTTTCAAATTTTAATTATTTCAGAAAAAATAATCTCGATCCAAAGAAAAACTTTCAACAGTGGCGACCTGCTTGCCTTTAGATAGGTAGTGATGTCAAGTATAGAAAGTTTTGTTCTTAATGTTAAGAAGCATTCAAATTATTATATAATAAATTTTTTATCTAAATACTAAATTAAACAAATCTAATACAACAATTCTCTTATGCATCTGTCCGTCCGAGGCCAACAAAGAAAGTTACAACAATCCGTCAGGAGCCAGGGATTGTTGTGATAAGACAATACTGTCATTGTTATTTAATTAAATAAATAAACTGGAAAAAAAATAATTCTTCTCTTGGTCTCTCCAAAGCCAGGGATGTTGTGGTGTGACGTTATCACGTGTTAGGTAAAATAATCGTTTTATAATAGAATTGATCATAGGAATAATAGAGGGTATTATTCAACTTCTTTACGAGAATATAGTAATGTAAGTGTTTTTGACGTAGTGGTATATCAAGTGGAGATAATGTAGAATTATAAATTTGGATAATTATTGGAAGGCACACGATTGTGAAATAAGGAGGGGTGGAGCAATGACAGGAAGAGACGTTCTTTTCGAATTTTAATAAGTATTGCTGATACTGGTCATTGGAATCCCCCAATAAATAGATATGTTGATTTATTTAATGAATTGTTTGTAACACGGATTTTGTGTAGTATTTGGGATCGTTGCTATTTTTATGGTTTATTCACTTTTTGAACTTGTGAATTGTTAAGAGGGGAAGAGAGCGGATGCTTGCGAAGCTATAAATAAGAGAGAAACCGAAACTTCTTCATGAGTCATGCTTGAGAAGTGCTAGAGGTAGGCTGCACGCCTTTTCCTCTCGTTTGAGATAACGGAAAATTATGGAATTGATTGGAGATGGCATTTGCGAAAAACGCTGCTGTGCAACTTCGACAGTTAGTCAAGTAGCTAGGCTGATTTCTAATTCAATTCATGGTGTGAGATGGCTCATCAAAATATTAGTAGAAAGATGATATGGGTTGAGCAAGTAGGTAATCGAGGGGAGGTGGAACGCTCTCTCTGTCGACTGATTGAAGGAGGAGGGTCAAGCGAGATGCGCCACGGCGGCTACGTAACCTCCGTAGTCTTCAATGCGATCCGGTGGCTCTTTCCTCCCGAGATCAAGGCTTGCAGAAGCTCATAATCATCATATAATATGGGATATTGGAACATATAAGGACTCCCGATTAAGTGTTGAAACAATATAGAGACTCCCGAAATAGTAATAGTGTTTTTTCTTCTTAAATGAACCTAAAAGAAACGTACCCTAAGTAACATTGAAATGGAACATGTATGTGATTGATATTCTTCAGAGTCGTCTGTTGTGATTGGAATCATAATATGGAAATTGGAACCCCGACATTCTTCAGAGAAATTGTAAGCGATTAATGCGATATTCTTCAGAGCAACGAGATTTTTCTTCAAGTGAGCAACGTGATTTTTCTTCGAGCGACAGGCATGGTTGGAACCCGACAATGAGAGAAGAAGACAACGGCATATTATGCGAGATCTTCTGTTGAACTTAGTGGGGACATTTTGAGACTTCCAGTGGACTCACTCACTAATCGATCCGGATTTCCTTCAGATGTGTATTTTGTGCTTCAGAGTGCTAAGTGATGTGATTTATGGCCTGTTTAACACAAAGGTGTTTAGTGCATTAAAGTGGATTAAAGGTACTTGACAAGTCTGCAGTGTTTGAACTACGTAATTGTAAGTAGAACAGAAATTTGATATATTGAATAGAATGAGTGTCATGACAAAGATACGATAAGGAAATATATTTGAGAGAACTTTCTAAAATTAGAATTTTGAGTAGAACTATCTCTCTCCTCAGAGCAAATTGAATTTTTATTGATATTTATTGAATTTTGCATGTTACATTAGATATAAGTACTTGGGAATTTTAGTATTAACTTTCTTTTCTTGTGTTAAGATCTATCTACTTTTTCTTCATATAGATTTAAGGCTTTATTTAACTTTGTGTCTCGTTGGTTTATTTACCTTTGAATAAAGAGAATATTTATTTAATTCCAAGCCCTGCTTTACTTATTGAAATAAATAAGTCACAACCTGCCACTTTTAAAAGAACCCAACCTATGTCCTTGATTTTGTGTATTGAATTTATTTGAGCATTTTATTGAGCTGGCTGTCCTAGAATTCATTGCATTGGATTCTGATCTTAAGAAGGGGGGGGGTGTTTCACTCAAGCTGATTGAGGTTGCATTGACACCCATTATATTAATTGTGAAGACAACGACATAAGATTACATTGTCGCCACAACGTGAGGCAAAAAGGGGCACTTACTTTGGCACCCACTGTGTAAAATTCTAAAATTAGGGGTATAAGGTTACATTGGCGCCCAACGTGAAGGGGCAGTGTTTGTGAATAAAAAGGGCAGGGTTATGTGAATTAAATTGGCCCAACGTGAAAGGGCAGTGTTTGTGATAAAAGAGCAAGGGAATGTGAGTTAAAATTGGCACCTAACGTGCAAGGCAGTGTTTTTTTTTTTTTTTTTTTTAGAGGGAGAATATATAATTAACCACTGAGAGACAATTTTTATAAAATTATTTTTTTTTGCCTGAGGACAGAGGATAGAATATACAGGAAAGTCAAAATGGAAGGAGATGCGTTAATATAGATTGATAGGAATAATGTTTGCCACAACCGAAGCAATTATGGCAAAGGATATATCCGTGTTGCTTTATCCAGTCCTAAAACTTTTATTTAATTATATCAGCAACACTAGAACCACAATGGATTACGTAGATATTTTATCCCTTTTACCAAAAATTTTATAAAGATAAACAGAAACTAATTTCAATATATGAAACTGTAACTGAAAAAGTTTTATTAAACCAAGTTAGTAGACCCCACCGTGTGCTCCTTGGATCACACGGAGGATATCTAGCCGATAATCAGTTTCTTGCCCATATTGACATCCGCCTTGTTAATAGCAACCATGATTCGGCGTTTCAAATTGTAATGTCCTTAACAAATTCGGCACGAACATTTGTCCCCCAGTGCGGTGGAGCTCTATCCCGTTGGAAGAGAATATCGGGTCGTAGTTCATCTAATTGTGGGAATACAAAATTCTGCAACATGTCCAGATACTTAATGGAAGCATACCTGCCAACTTGTACGATTTTTCCGTACAATGTACGGATTTCAATGTAATTGTACGATTGTACGGAGAGATTTATAAAAGTACGAATTTTGAAAATGGCTAAGACACTTGGAAAAATGGCGCGAAATAAAACAAAGTGCACTAGTGGTTTCTGAAAATTGCCACTGAATAATATACGGTACCTAAGTGACTATAGTTTCAGACCAGTACAACACTATTGTCATTAAAAGTGGTTTGGGATATTTTCCTGTGCAGTTGCTTCTATGCTAGTCCACTGTTCTTTGGAATTGGAAAATCTTGACGAGCTATTCGCCCAGTGTCCATTCTCCCATACATGTTCAGTAGGCGACAACCTGTAGGCCAAAGAAGAAAAGGTATCCACCAACGTACCTGTGCTACCGGTAGACATTGTCCTGCTGGAATGGTGTGATTATAGCTTTCCTGATGTGGCAGTTATTAGAGAGTTTGCGCCATGCCATTTTCGTTACGTTAGGCCGTCCAATGTCGATAGAAGCTTAATGGGAGGTGTAAGTCTATCGAACTTACGATCGATACAAAAATAATGGAGCCAATCAGAGTTAACTCGTTAGAGACGTCACTAGCCTTCTGCTCCCCTGCTGCTCATCCCGTCTGCAGCCATTTTGTTTTCGCTGCTTCGAAGCTCACTCCTCCAGCTCCAAGTCACTTCTCGAAGCATTAAAGCAAATTAATAAATTATAGAAGTTTAATTAGTATTTTGACGATTTAGAAGACTAGAGGCGCATTCGTTTAAACGCACGAACCCCACGGTGCACTAGAGGTGTACTTCGTAAGCTAACGATGGTGGAGTAGATTGAAACTCGAAAGCAAGGTAACACCTTTTCCTTTACCCACAATCCTAACGTACAGAGCTGCTTCTCTGCGCAACGACCTTTTTTCATGTGCGAATTAACGTTAGATTTCCACGATACAAATGTAACGAACAGCCTAACGTAACGAAAAATGGCGTGGCGCAAACTCTCTAATGTCGAGAGTAACTGCTTTACGTAGAGTAGCTGAGGCATGACTATAACTTTTCTTCATGGTGTTGCAATTTATCCAATGGCTACTTTACAGGAGTTTCCGTACATCATAAAGACACTTTATCACTTGTGTGTGTAACGAACATGTGATAATAATTTGCGTCGGTATGTTGTCATGCACTTTAGTATTCTAGTCAGTAAAATTGGATTATAGAGTACACCGATTCGACTTCATTCTTTCGGTGAAACTTCACATTTTTTTACCAAAAACGGGATTTCCATTCGAATTTGGTTGTTCGGTGATTTCTTTATGTGCCACTTTTTCATCTAGTGGTCAAAATTTAAACTATTTTTTATTGGAAAAAATCTCTTCCCCATGGTATATAAAAAGTATTGCAAGTTTCATCAAAATTTGATCAGGAGAACGGGCTCTGGAGGGATCTGAATAGTGTAACTTAAATGTTTTCAGGACCTATTTATGATTAATAGCATGTAACAAGCCATAACTCAAAAATGAATAGAGATATAGGAAAACTGATTTCATTATCATATTATTATTATTATTATTATTATTATTATTATTATTAAGGAGTTAAGATATATCATACAAAGCCCAACAGAGAACTGTATGGTCTAATGGACCGACAAGTTAGATCTCTGAGGGCTCCAACCAAATACATATTGAAGAGTACAAGTTAGTAGAACTAAACATTGTAACCAAAAAGAAAGGAAATAAACAATAATAACAAGCAGACTTACAAGAACGTACTATAATGAATAAAAGAAAGGTAAGTGCATATATCTGTTAACATGAGTTGCAAAATATAAAATAACCTCAGCGGTACCTTATTGAATAAATCCGTACAGGAAATTACATCCAAATCAAAAAAAAAAATAATAATTCATTCCCGCCCGTTTCCCACATGGGTGTATAGAAATATAACATACCAAAGTGATACTAGTTATTTAATATTAATTAAATTACATACCAACATCGGAGCTCGAGGGGTGCCCGAGTGGACAAATTGACCAACAAAGAGGCACCCCTAGACCAATATAAATAAAATACACATTCCTCAAACAAGGTAAAGAATAGAAAAGCAGATAATACACTAACAACAAATGTTTATAATCAGAGGAAAAAAGAAAGACTATTACAAAAAAGCACTATTATATGTCTATTAATCAACAAACAAAACTTAAACAAGAAAAAAAAAATGTAATTTTTTAAATCCGAAAGTCCAGGGGAAGATGGAAAACGTGATATTTTAAAAGTTTATAAAAAGCAGGATAAGACGCTACAGCGCGTAATTCGGTGGGCAAAAGAGCCCAACATCTAATACTAGCATATGATAGACATCGACGGCGGTAATTGGGTTTAGTTAGCGGAGGATATAGGTCATGGGACGATCGTGTTGGGTATCGATGGTTATCAGCAGTGGGAACAAGGATAATAGGAGTTGAAACAAACAAGATTGAATTCGAAGCTTTAAATACGAATGCACAAACACGAACAAAATACAATTGGTAAACGGTGAAAATACGGTATTCGCTAAAATAGCATGACACAGATGCAAATTTAGGCAATCTAAGAAGAGTTCGTATGAACCATTTCTGGAGTTTAAGAATCCGAGTAAGGTTCCAAGAAGTGGAAGATCCCCAGAAAATAATGCTGGAGCAAAGAGAGGAGTGAATCCACGCATTATATAAGAGTAATAGAATTTTTGGGGGCAGGAAGCGTAGTCTGGAGATAATACCCTGTTTCGCGTTGAGATTAATAACTAATGAGTCAATGTGCTGGTCCCAACTAAGGTCATGAGAGATAGTTATACCCAAATATCTAAAGGAGGAAACAGTACATAATAGATTACCATCATAATAGAGAGGCAATACTTTAGGTACATCGCGCTTGTTTCTCTGATAGAAAACCATAGCTTTTGTCTTTTCAGTGTTTACACGCAATGAATTCTTGTAAGACCAAATTTTCAAATCGGTAAGGACGTCGTTAAGCGCAGATATCATTTGAAGAGCATCAGAGCTGGCGGCTATAAATGTTACGTCATCAGCATATAAAATTATCCGAAAAGATGTGCGAGGTACTAAAGCCAAGGGTAAATCATTTATGAACAAAGCAAAGAGAAGAGGAGAAAGGATTGAACCCTGGGGAACACCTAAGTTTCTTTTCAACAAATGGGAAGATGTTTCAACATAGGTAAGAAAATAAGTTCTGTTGGAAAGAAAGCTCCCTAGCCATTGTAACGGGAGTCCACAAATACCATAAAAATTGGATAGTTTATACAGGAGAAGATCGACAGGTACCGAATCAAAGGCCTTGGCAAAATCAACGTACACCGCAGCTACAAACTTGTTAGAAGCTATTTCACGCGAAGTGAATTCTAAAAATTCATAACAGGCGGTTTCAACATTTCTTTTGGGCACAAACCCATGCTGACAAGTAGTAATTAAAGCATTTTTATGGACATATTGCGACAATCGTTGGTAGAACAGTTTTTCAAAGAGTTTGGCGAATATCGGCAAGGCGGTAATTGGCCGATAATTCGAGAATAGCGTAGGGTCACCCTTTTTAAAAATCGGGGTAACTCTAGCTATCTTTAATGCTTCCGGAAAGATACCTGTTGAAAGCGACTGGTTGAATATAATGGTGAGAGGATAAGACAGCTCCCGGTAAAGAAAAATCACAGCGTCAGGTGGAAACCCCAGAGGATCAAGGGACGTAGACGACTTTAGAAGGAGAATAGTGTTACTAACCTCCGCAGCGGACGTTGGAACCGCAAAAAAACTTGAAACAAAGTTACGAGAAAGATTATCCCAATTCTCATTGCCAAAGTTAGACGGACCATCATAACTTGGCAGTAAAGATTGCAAAAAAACTGTGAGAGTCGAGCTAGAGATCTGATCATTCTGCACAAATGGGAACTGTGAGGAGTGGACGCCAGACGATAAATTTTTTAAAACGCTCCATTTATCTTTATTTGAATGAAGGCGGTCGAACAACCTATCAAAATAAATATATTTGGCCTTCCTAATCTGTTTCCTAACAGCGTTGGACCAGTCTTTAAATCGTTTAATATTTACCGCAGTAGGTTCACGACGGGCTTTCAAGTAATAATTATTCTTTTTCTTAACAGCCAGCAATATGCTGGGGGTAATCCACGGCTTCCGAATTACGCTGTCAGCCTTATTCCTGTTTAGCACACGTCTATAAGGCAGATATCGATCGAACCCAAGGCTTACGTGATTTAGAAAGGTGTCAAACAGCATGTTAGTATCATGAACGCTGTTTGTGAGGAAATTACACTCTAGATCGACTGGTCACACAACCCGCTTTCCGCTTGAACATAACATAAATTGTTCCTGGTACATTTTTGAGTAAATGTACGAATTTCATTCTCTATAGGTTGGCAGGTATGTGGAAATAACGGTTAGTTCCGCAAAGAAGAAGAGTCCTAGTACACGATGGTGCATTAGCCCGCACCAGACATTGATTTTTGGGCTGTCTCTTTCCATTTCACGGATACAGTGCAGGTTTTCAGATCCCCAAATGCGAACATTGTGGTGGTTAACATGTCCGGAAACGCGGAATATTGCCTCGTCGGAAAACACAACACGCTGAAGAAAATCTCCATCGTCTTCAATCCTGTTTAACATGAAAACAGCAAACTTCATACATTTCGGTTTGTCATCTGGTTGGAGAGCTTGTACAAGCTGAATCTTTTATAGATACAATTGTAACGTCTTGCGTATGATTTTATGTACCGTGGATTTAGGCAACCCCATTCTCTGGAAGCTATTCTCATCAATTTTGTAGGGCTCTGATTAAACTCCTCTCTAACTCTTTCCACATCCTCATCTGCTATGCTTTGTTGGCCTGAACTTTTTTTTGAATAGCACGCTGCCAAAAACCTCTTCTCCTAATCCAAAATGCTGTTTTGACATGATGGGTCCTTATTAAATTGTCTTCAAGATTTTCTGTCTGAGTTACCAATTTCGTTTCGATAAAACAATACACTGTCCGTGCTCTCTTCTGTGGAGTAGCCATCTTTTGTTTTAATAACCCGGATATACAGTTCCCGCACTCTAGCGGCGAAATTGTGAAACGCAATAAAACCTTTTCAGTTACAGTTTCATATATGGAAATCCATTTCTGTTTATCTTTATTAGTTTTTTGGTAATACACATATAAAATGTCGGACCTTTTATGTACACCCTGTTACAAAGTGAAACTGGGAGACGGTGTCCCTTTTATAATAACAAGCATGGCGGACCTAATCAGGAGCTCATCAATAGCGCTGACCTAATGGGAAGCTGCTCCTCTGTTCCGGTCTTCATAATCCTTGTCCAGTCCGATTATGTAATCAATTAAGCCATCCCTCTCTAAGGATGTTTGATTATTGAGGAGGAGGGTCTTGTTCATATGTTGTCTTCTAATTTCAGTCTCTTCATGGAATAAATCTTATCCCTGTCTCTTCTTTCCACAGGATGTCCATACATTGGTTTATGTTGACCATTCGGTGTTTTGACTCTATAAGATGATCGGCGAAGGCCATGAACACCAACCTGGACCAACGTGTCAAGTCTGTACTCAACGCCAAGCTCACCTACAGTGGATATAACATCCATTGGATCTCCAATCTATTCTGTGAACAGAGACTCCAGGTTTATTCTGAATCCCGTAATGCAGAGTCACACTAGCAACATCTACCAGGCATATACAAGTTACTTTACCCAGACTGTGAGGCCATCTATATTGAATCCATGTGCTGATCCTTCTATGAGAGGTTCTGCAAACATAGAAGGGCGTGGGTTAACTGAGGTGGCAAATCGGCCTTCGCCGACCATTTTATCGAGTCGAGACACTGAATGGTCGACATCAACCAAGGTATGGACATCCTGTGGAAAGGACGAGACAGGGATCAGATTTTATTCCATGAAGAGGTTGAAATTAGAAGACAACAACGTATGAACAAGACCCTCCTCTTCAATAATCAAACATCCTTCAAGAGGGATGGCTTAATTTTTTTTTTTAATAAACCTGAGACCGGCAAGTTGGGTTTCTGGATGGACCTGGATTAGCGACTGCTGTACGATGGTCATAGCAGCTGGGTGGGGGGGGGGGGGTGATGATCGTAAGTCACTGATGAGTCGCCCACCCAGTGACTAGCCGTGCCTGATGTTGCTTAACTTCACCAGAAGTTGTGTTTAAGTGAAAGCCCACCAGGCCATGGCCTACCCCTGGAGAAGAGTTATGAAGTCCGGAACCAAGGAGGAGCTTCCCATTAGGTAGGCGCTCTTGATGAGCTCCCGATTAGGTCTTCATAATTCCTGATTTTACGAAGTAATTCTGAAATCCCGACCCCCCTCCTGTTAATTTCCATACAATAAATCTTAAGTTTTACGAAGTATTTTATGATGAAATTCGGGTTTTACAAAGATAGAAGTGAAAATTTTTTGCATGAGCGGCCTGGTTGCATTTTGTCCTTCAAAAGAGGCCAGTTGGCTTCTTATGTTATTGCCGTCGAGACCGATGATTAACTGGACTAGTTTCCGGCTTCGCCAACACACTGTGCCGTCGTCTCTCTTGGTCTGACCAATCAGGATACTCAATACTTGTTGGTGGCAGGGGGTATATAAAGGGGTCGCTTTCACTTGGCAGTCAATGTGGTTTCACTTTTCATCAGGACTCTTGACTCTCGATTTCAGAACACACTACTTCGTGATTGCCGACCAAGAATCCAGAACTACGATTGTTACGGCAAATATGTAAGTTTCCCATTTCATATTTCCCTAAATGCCATTCCCTATTTTTTGTTTCAATGTGTTAATTTTTTAAGCATTTGATTGAATTGTACGTAATCATGTATGAACATATCCATTATTAATTTCATAGTAAATGCTGTGTCTCCAAAGCAAACGTAGAAAAGAGGAACAGAAACTTACTTTTCAGTAAATACACGTACAGTGTAATTCTTTGCTTCTGCCGACCAAGCATCCAGAATTGCGACTGTTAAGACAAATATGTAAGTACCCTATTCCGTATTTACCTAAGGGCCGGTTCATTTGTTTCTGATTTGTTTTTTCTGCCGTGCTGTGTTTCGACACCAACACCGACAAGAATAAGATTTTTTGTTTTTTTTTACAGTAGAGGGAAACACTAAAAACTGTTGGTAGAACGCAATGGGGGAGTTGCACAGTGGCCTCTGACTTCATTTGTGAATAATCCGGGCGCTAGGATTTCTGGGAGGAGAAGTTTACTTGCAATTAAAAAAACGTTAAGTTGTTTTTCTTTCTTTTTGCTTTTTATTTCTGTTTTTATAAAACCATATATGCTAAGTGTGTGTGCCGAATTAACAAAAAAAAGCTTCCTGGAACCATGGCTGGAACAATGTTTTCGTCTTTCATCGACTTTTAAATCTCAGATTAAAAAGAATAAATGAGTATTCCTGCCATTAGTTGCTGTTCCGATCAATGGGCCCATTACTCGGGAAATAATAAACTGAGGAACCTGAAATTGTGAGGGAGTAGAGAGAACTTGTGTCCCTATATTCCATTAAAATTTGATAGAATTTGGCCGAGTATTTTACCAGGTATGTGCTGAATGGTGCATCACTCTATGCTGCTAACAAGCGTCGAGGCGTTGACTGTAACATTTCCAATCCCAAAATCCCTCACTTCACACCCACAAATTATGTCAGAAGCTATTGTGCCACTCTATTGAAGTGGGTATAACTTTCGATAGTTATCTGATGATTTATCCAAGGTTGGTAGAACCGGCCCTAAATTCCATTCTCTAAATCTAGTTTCAGTGTGTTAAATTTTTAAGTACATTTTTGTATTGATTGAATTGTATGTAATATGTATCAATTTATTGATTTCAGCTTACTTCTTCACTTAACCAATCATTTAAAATGGCATGTTCCAGTAAAAGAAAGCGATCTCCACTTACATTGGAAACAAAGATGGAAATTCTTGATGAATTAAAAAAATCCTTGTGTGAAGAAAATGAAATTGCCAAAAAGTTCAATATTCCATTTTCAACTCTGAGCACCATCATCGGTCAGAGAACGAAAATTGAAAGTGCAGTTCCATCCTTATCGAACCTGAAACGGAAATATGTTCGTCATGCAGAACAAGAAGTGAAAGAGGCACTTTTCAAATAGTTTATGCAAGCCAGGGACCAAAATATTCTATAAATGGCAGCATTTTAAAAGTTAAAGATTTCCACTGTTCTAATGGATGGCTTGAATGCTTTAAGCAGTGTAAAGGATTATCATTTCGTAAAATTACAGGTGAACCAAATGCTGTGAACACTGATGTGGTTTCAGATTGGTGTAAGACTATTCTTCCGACGCATATAACAAATTATGCTTCAAAGGATATTTTTAATGCGGACGAGACAGGATTTTTTTTAATTCAATGCTCAATCAAACTTATACTTTTAACGGTGAGGCCTACCATGGAGGTAAACATAGCAAGGAGCGATTTACACTCATGCTGGGTAGCAACATGGACGGGTCAGAAAATAAAAAGCCCCTGATAATAGGAAATTTTGCCCAGCCTTGTTGTTTTAAAAACGTGAGTTGTTTGCCATGTGAATACTTTTTCAACAAACGTGCTTGGATGATGACGGAGATTTTTGGCTTTTGAAATGGGATTTATCCCTTAAAGTGCAAAAACGCAGTATTCTTCTTTTCGTGGACAATTGTATGATGCATATTGCACCAAGAACACTTTCGAATATAAAAATTTGTGTTTTTTCCTCCAAACACTACTTTGCATGTGCAACCAATGGATCTAGGAATTGTGCTTACTTACTTACTTACTTTTCAAACCCGCTTATCCGTTAGGGTCGCGGGGGCAGCAGCCCTATGGAGGATCTCCAGCGATCGCGATCTTCCGCCATCAGGCGCATGTCCTCCCTGGTAATATCCAAGCGACTCGAACCCAGATTCTCCAGGTAGTCTAGCCACCTGGTTCTAGGCCGACCCCTTGGTCTCTTACCCACCGGCTTGGAAAATAACAACTGCCTAGGAAGACTAGTTTGCGGAATCCGAATCACGTGGCCATACCAGCGCAACTGAGACCTCTCAATGCGGAGAAGTAGCGGCTCAACACCTAAAGATTCCCTTATTGTATTGCTGTACACTCTATCTAGTAGGGTAACACCTGCAACACCTCTCAGAAATCTCATTTCGGCCGCTTGTACCCGCGATCGCACTCTTTCGGTCATTACCCAAGCCTCATGACCATAGGTGAGAATGGGGACAAAGATGGATTTGAAGACGGAGAGCTTAGCTTTGTTACTCAGCTCGCGTTTCGTTACCACGGATCGCCACAGTTCACGTCTGACACAGCTTGCTGCACCGATCCGAGCATCCAATTCTTTCTCCTGCCGTCCATCACTCGTGAATGCAATCCCGAGATACTTGAATTTCTCCACCTGTCTCAATGAGGCTCCACTAACATGGAGAGCGCACTGAGCAGGCTGTCTTGAAAGGACCAGAACCTCGGTTTTAGCCACACTGATCTTCATCCCAGCTTCTTCACATTTGGCTGCAAGCCGGTCTAGTGCATGCTGAAGGTTCGTGCGAGAAGACCCAAGGAGGACAAGGTCGTCAGCAAAGAGCAACCTCTCCACCAGGCAGTCGCCCACACAAACACGCTCATCGCCTCGGCTGCCCCTGTCTATCCAGTCCATAAAGATAATGAACAAGATGGGCGACAGTACACACCCTTGGCGGAGTCCAACACCCACGGTGAACGGTCTTGACTTAATGCCATTTATCCGGACACACATCTCAGAGCTTTCGTACAGAGACATGACAGCAACCAGTAATTGCCCATCCACTCCATACTCTTGCAACACTTGCCAGAGCTTCTCCCGAGGAACTCTGTCATATGCTTTTTCGAGGTCCACAAAGCAAGCGTAGACCTCTTTTGCATACTCCCAGGATTTCTCAAAGATTTGCCTTAGAGCAAAGATGTGATCCGTTGTGCTTCGGCCAGGTCGGAAACCACACTGCTCCCCCGACAGTTTGGAGTCGACTATTTCCCGACTTCTCTTCTCCAGACACTTAGCGTACACTTTCCCAGGAATGCTGAGCAAAGAGATGCCTCGATAGTTGTTGCAATCTCTCTGGTCTCCCTTTTTGAAGATAGGGATCACAATTCCTGTCTGCCATTGCTTAGGGGCCTGTCCAGATATCCAAGCAACCTGACACACTCGAGTCAGCCACAGGATACCATCCTGATTTAAGGCCTTTAACATCTCGGACCGGATTTCATCATCACCTGCAGCTTTGCCAGTCTTCAGGGACTTAATTGCCCATCTGACTTCTGTTTCAGTGATACTACCGTGACTATTCTCCGCTCCAAGGTGCACCTCGTATGCCTCAGTTGTTGTTGTCACCGGATTAAGAAGAGATGCAAAGTATTCCTTCCACCTATGCAATACGCTCTCCTCCGTTTTCAGAAGCCTCCCATCTGAACTCTTAATAGTTTGTGATGAAAGAGACTTCTTTCCACGGAGGCGGCGCACGGTCTGCCAGAACACCTTGTTTGCCGAACCATAGTCTGCCTCCAATTTCTCCCCGAACTTCTCCCAGGTCTTGGCTTTAGCTGTTGATACTGTCTTTGCTGCTGCTTTTCGCGCCTCAGTGTACCGCACTCGGCTCGAAGTTGACTTATTTGCAAGCCATAGCAAATAGGTATCCTTCTTTGCCTTGACAGCTTCTTGGACTTCACCGTTCCACCACGCAGTCCTTTTCTCACCGCCCTGCGCCACACTCAGCCGCTTACGACCACAGCACAATGCAGCCGAAGTAATCACAGCAGTTTTAAACAACTGCCACTCCTCTTCAACAGTACCACGATCACTGGGAAGTTCTTTGAAACTTGAAGATATGTTATCTGCAAAGGTCTTCCTCACAGCTCTATCCTCCAGTGCCTCCCATTTGATGCGCCAAGTTTGTCTGAACCTAGTATTTCGCTTGGTTGGCATGGATTCAGAGAACCGCAAACTGCAGACAACAAGGTGGTGATCAGTTGATAGTTCTGCCCCTCTTCTCACACGAGTATCCAACACTGATCGGAATAAGTCAGCTGAAACAATTACAAAATCAATCAGTGACTTCTGGTCCATTGCATCCCTGTACCAGGTATACTTATGGACATCCCTGTGCTGGAAGAAGGTGTTTGTGATGGAAAGACCATTGTTGCAACAGAGATCCAACAAGCACCTCCCATTCGCATTTAAATCGGGGTCACCATTCCTCCCAATCACGCCTTTCCACGTTTGGTCATCAGCCCCTACGTGTGCATTGAAGTCGCCCATCAGGATGACAGAATCTGCACTCCCTCTCCTGCTAAGAGCAGCATCAACTTCATCTAGAAAACGTGGGTACTCTGTGACTGCATTCGGAGCATATGCAACGAATAGAGAGAGAGACCGTTTCCCTATCTGAAGTCTCAGGAGACACAGTCTTCCACCTAAGGGGGTCCAATCTGCAACATAATCTGCCAGCCGGGGACTTGTGAGTATCCCCACTCCCGCCTGGGCAGTCATGTTAGGGTCGACACCAGAGTAGAAAAGCTTCCACCCTCCTTCTAAGTCCACAGTTCCAGAACCCGGACGTTTCGTAGAGGTAATACCTATGATATCCAGTCGATACCGTTTGGCTTCCTCCACTAACTCTGATTCCTTTCCTGTCATGGAGAATACATTCCAAGTGCCAATTGACAGCACCCGATCCCGTTGTCGCTTTACCAGTTTCTCCTCCTGGGTAAAGGCATGCGCTGCCCCCGACCGCTTCCCCAAGCGCATAGCGAGTGCCCTGGTGGGGCTTCTCGGAGGCATTGCTCCGAGATAACAGCCGGGAGACTGTCGCTTATTTTTCGAACGAGAGCCTCTGCCTAACTCCCGAACGCGGGTGACTTTAACTTGCGCCACACCCGATGCAGTATGAATTTTCTTTTTCGTTGACATCATGAGATATATATTTGTTTGGATACTCTTCGTCTCACTTCTCAACCATGACCTTTCTGGTAAGGGTGACCCTAAAGTAGCCATGCTACAACCAGCATAGCTCACAGAATCCCTGAAGCACCCAAACCCCTGACCCACGGTAAGGGGGCATCCACTCAGGGGAGGAATTGTGCAAAACGTCAAATTGCATTTCCGAAAAATTCTTATTAGAACCATGCTCCGAGCTATGGAAGAAGGTAAAATGGCATCCAAATTGAATCTTTTGGATCCCATAACCAATATATGTACCGTTTGGAGAAATGTGGCCCCAGAAACAATTTCTAATTGTTTCATAAAAGCAGGTTTCGTTTTAAGTAATACAAATGAAAGTGAAACCGAACTTGCAGCTCCACCCGAAGATGACGATGATAGCGAATTTGAAGGATTTGAAGAGTGGGAAATCCTGAAAATGAAGGGGAATTTTCAATCTAAATTCTCAGAGTTTGTAAATATTGATGCGGATTTGTAAATATTGACTTCTCAGACGTTAAACGATAACGAAATTTGCGATCCTGTGAAAGATGGCGGCGAAGAAGAACGTGAAGATGACAATGATGAGAAATTGTAAAATACCACATTTAAAGCAACATCCACACAAATTAAAAGCTCTTTAGAAACTCTAAGAAACAATTTGTATGCAACAAAAAATGTACCTGACCATATTTTTGACAGTTTATTTTGAACTTTCAAACTACAGTCAATTCTCGTTAATACGAAACTGGGTAATACGAAATTCCAGTTAATAAGAAAACATTGTGTGGCCCGTCCCCGAAAAAGCAATTACTATGTAAAATTCTCTGCTTCATACGAACATATTTTTATTAAAATACGGTTTATACGAAGGAAAATTTCATAATTTTATTGAAAAATAGTCCTTTTAGGAACAATTTTAATGATAAAATTTCAGATTTCGAAGTGTAAATTTAATAAAAATAATTTTCAAAGTCATTTCATATGCGATTGCTTCTGAATTACAGTATTCGAATAAATGAATACTCGATTTTTTTAATCAGTCGATATTTTATTCGATGATTTTTAGTCGATAAAAAACATCGGTTATTTAGTCGAATTTTTCAAACTAACAGGAAATCTGATTCGCTAAATCTGAATCACGTGCTTTGAAGCTAACGGGAAATCTGATTCGTGAAATCTGATTGGTTCAGCTATTCAGATCTGAAATCCTGTCACATGGCGCTCAAATCTTTATTTAAACAAGTGCAATATCGGTATTGTTTCAAAATCAATTTTCTCATCGCTACAACGCAGTTATCTACAGTCAGGAATTTTATTCAATGTCAGCTTCAAGCAAAAGGAAACGAAAGGATCTTTCATTAGATCTGAAGTTACAACGCTGACGAAACTGCCCTATTTTATCTTCTTCTGCCCGAGAATTCTTATCATTTAAAAGGTGAAAAGTGTCATGGAGGTATGCATGCGTCATTTAAACTTTATTGTATTTTTTACCGATAATTTTGTACATGTATCTAATGTTTTTTTACGGTATCTTTCGTAGGGAAAAGTAGCAAAGAACGGTTGTCAGTATTATTATGTACAAATATGGATGACACTGACAAGAAAAAGCCGATAGTTATTGGCAAATTCGCCAGGCCACGCTGTTTTAAAAACGTAAAAAATTTGCCCGTTATTTATTTCAACAATAAAAAAAATCGTTTTAGCGCGAAAACAAACTGTTATTACAGATTTTTTTAGGAGAGATGAATAAAAAATATTTCTAACTTAAAGTATTCTATTTCCGTGCTTATTTCATAACACTTTTAGTATTGTTGGTTTATACGAAATACGAATAATACGAAAAAATTTCTTGGTCCCCACGATTTCGTATTAACGAGAATTGACTGTACTTAAATAATGATATAAGTTCAAATTTACATCAAACAACAATTCTTAAATATTTTCAAAACTCGAATAATTAATCAGTGTTTAAGCCTATGTATATTAAAAATTCTGCTTATTAAAAACCCCAGTGCCTATTGTTCTTTTTTTTGTTTGTTTGTTTTGTTTTTTACGAAGTTCAGATTTTACGAATAAATGTTATTGGTCCCCTGAGATTCATAAAAATGAAGTTCTACTAGATTATAAAAGGTACACTGTCTCCCAGTTTCACTTTATAACATAGTAGCCTCTGAAGATGATGTAATATCGAAACTCATTAGGCATTAAACTTTGTTTCTGTATTATTTTCTTGGTTCTTCTTTTTATTAGTTAAAAGAAGGTTCTATACCTTAGTACTGAGTTTCTACACTCCATGACATTTTTGGCAATTTTTCAATTTCAACTCTACTTTCAAAACATTAATTTTTTCTCTAGTAACAAAAAACGCTCTAAATTGTCTCACTTATGTATTTATTTACATCAGTTTATGGCGTTACATAACTAATTTGTTAAGACTAAACAAATAAATGAAATGGGAAAAAAATTTTAAGTACCAAGTGGGACAAAAGTATGGTAATTTTAAAATTATAGAGACAAAAGTTTGGGAATTGTCAATTTAGTACTTAGTACAGACCCCTTTTGCATAAATTACTGCTTGAATTTGGCGTGGCATAGACTTCATTAATTGTTTACATTGACTGGCATTAAATTCGCACCACTCTTTTTCCCGTGCACACGTTAATTCGTCCACTGCTTTTGGATGCTGTTTTTTTATCATCACCATGTAGCCCTATACGTTTTCTAACGGATTCAAATCTGGGCTATTGCCTGGCCATTCCAGGACAGTGGTATCTTGCTCGTTAAACCAATCCTTCGGTTTTTTTTTGCTCGATGGCACGGAGCTCTGTCCTGCTGGTAAATGGATTTAGTTTGTCCCTTGAAAAAAAAACACTTTGTTGGGATAAGATGGTCTTCCATGATGCAAAAATGGTGTTCACTGTTGAAGTTACCAATGATGAAGCAAAGACTTCGAAACCTTTGGTACACACTGATCCATACACCATCACTCCAACTGGAAACTTCACAGTCCGTAAAACGCATTGTCATTAATGTTAATCACTTCATTAACTTTACGGATTACGTATAGTGTGCATTCATTATTCAAGCAAAAATGACTCATCAATGAATAGAACTCTTTCCCAATATTCAAAACTCCAGTGACTATGTTTTTTAGCCCACTGAAGTCTTGCTTTCTTCATTTTTTTTTTTTTTTTTTGTTAAAAGTGGCTTTTTCGTGGCACTGTAGAAGTTGTAACCAAATTCTTTCAGCTTCCCGATTGTCGTCTTGGATGATACATATCTTTTGAGATTGATTTCCAAACAGTAGTTATTTCTTTAGCAATCTGTGTACATGAGTGTTTCACCAAACTTCTTAGGTGATTATCTTTGGCTTTGGTTGTGATTTTTTTTTTCAACCTGACTGTTTTGAAGGCGTGCATGATCCAGTTTTTCTGAACATGGAGATGATTTTGTTAACTGGGTGCACTCAAGCAAGCTCAGAATTTTTTACGTGAAATCAGCAAAAATTGCCAAAATTTTGTCTCAATTTATAAAATTGCCATACTTTTGTCCCACTTGGTACTTAATAAAAAAAAATGTTTTTTTGGTTTAATTTACTTAGTTTGCCATCTGACAAAAATAGTCATGTGAAGCCATGGTCTGACGTAAATAAATATGAAAATGGGATTTTCCTGTGTGTTTTTGTTTGTTGAGGAAAAGATTAATATGCTTTATCAGAAGCGTCGAAACAGAAAAATTGCCAAAAATATGTCATGGAGTGTACTTATGGCTACTAACCTCGTGTGCATGCCCAAAGAAGCCGCATTGCTCATGATTATCTTCTTCCATGTTTCCTCACTTTGCCGATGAACGCACACATACATCTGCATTTGCTGCAATCGAGTGGCGCTGTGTGCCCGAGAAGCAAAACTGAAGCTACTAATTATACAATTACTATTTATTAGGAATTGCCAAATTTGAAAAGGAAATTTAAATTAGTAGTGAAACTAGCTCTTACTTGTTCTATGCTCTGGACATCCAAAAACGAAAGAGACTATTCCGTGATGATACAAAGATTAAATCTGATGTGGCCCACTTTTTTGCATCTAAAATTAGGACATATACGAGGCATGTTTTTTAAGTAAGTACCGTTTTGCGATTCCGCCGCCGCAGCGCTACGGTCGGCGTTCCGCGCATGCGCGCTGGTTAACTACATCTCTTGTCTACGCACTGACGCCATTACAGTCTGATTCTTCATTGTATACGTTGTTTACTGAGTGTTTAAGATGCCTCCGACAATCGTGAGTCCCGCCGATTGTGAAGCACGGGCTGTTATACGATTTCTTAGTGCTAAAGGCGTAAAACCGATCGATATTCATCGTGAGATCTGTGAAGTGTACGGACAAAACATTATGAGTGATGGAATGGTAAGGAAATGGGTGAGAGCATTTAAAGATGGCCGCACAAATGTGCATGATGAAGAACGGAGTGGGCGTCCTTCGGTTGTTAATGAAGATTTGGTGCAGAAAGTGGACGAAAAGGTGAGAGAAAACAGACGCTTTACAATTTCATCATTGTGCGACTGCTTTCCTCAATATTCTCGTAGTGTTTTGTATCGCATTGTGACCGAGAACTTGAATTACCGGAAATTGTGTTCACGTTGGGTTCCAAAAATGTTGACGGATTTGCACAAAACCCAACGTTTAGGCAGTGCATTGACTTTCCTTGAGCGGTACCACAATGAAGGTGAAGATTTTTTAGACCAAATTGTTACTGGTGACGAAACATGGGTGGCCTATGTCACACCAGAATCGAAACAACAATCCATGGAATGGCGACATTCATCATCACCCAAAAAAGTGAAGTTTAAGCAAACAATTTCTGCCCGGAAAATCATGTGCACAGTTTTTTGGGACAGAAAAGGAGTATTGCTAGTGGAGTTTCTGCCTCGTAATGAGACAATCAATGCAGCGTCTTATTGTGAGACATTGAACAATCTGCGTCGTGCAATCCAGAACAAAAGACGTGGCAAGTTGAGTAAGGGTATCGTTTTGCTGCATGACAATGCCCGTCCACATGTGGCTAATCGGACCAAAGATCTCATCAAATCTTTTAAATGGGAAACTAGATCATCCTCCATACAGCCCTGATCTGGCGCCCAGCGACTACCATTTGTTCCTGCACTTGAAGAAACACCTGGGTGGTCAGCGTCTTCAAGACGATAACGAAGTCAAAACATTTGTGATACAGTGGTTAACAAGTCAGGCGGCAGAATTTTATGAGGAGGGTATTCAAAAACTGGTGCCACGTTATGACAAGTGCCTCAATATTCACGGAAATTATGTAGAAAAGTAGATTAAGGTACAGGCTTTCATGTAAAAATAAAATTATTGCGATATCTTTGCACGTCTTTTTTTAATTCCAAAACGGTACTTACTTAAAAAACATGCCTCGTATATATATATTTTTTTCACAACATGAAGGTATACATATTTGCATTAAATCATTACAACATTACAAATAAGCATATTTTTGGATAATTCCTTAGTTTATATCAGATGCCATTCATCGACAATTGTCCTGTGAAAATGATTTTGGCATAGAGATGTGCTACCATAAATAAAAGAAATATTATGTTTCAAAAGGGTGTTCCTAAATTATCCCCCATATTATACATGTTTATTACTCAAAAACTATTACATTTTTTAAGGTGTTTTTTTTTTTTTTTTATTCGCAAAGAAAAACTCAATAAGTTTCTGAGCATGCCTTAATAAATTTCAATGTGCCCCACGTTTTTGGCGTGAAGGACGTCAAAGTGAAACTTGATTTCTTCCCACGTTCAGGATAGCATTTCAGGGGTGATTTCATTGATTGTTTCAATTATTCTGTTCTTGAAAGTTTCAATGTCATCAACGTTAGTCATGTACACTGTCTTTCACATATCCCCAGAAGAAAAAAATCCAGAGGGTTCGCATCGGGTGAGCAAGGGGGCCAAGGGATTGGCCCATCCCTTCAATCCATCGCCCTGGAAAGTTCATATCAAGGCACTGCCTAACTTGCAGGCCCCAGTGAGGAGGTGCTCCTTGTTGATAGACTATGTTGGGCTGCAGTTCTTCCACCTGTAGAATCGGGTAGTTCTCCAGCATTTCTAGGTAGGTTGCAGCGGTAATGGTGTCTTCGGCGAAAAAGAAAGGTCCGATTACTCGATCATGCATTAAGCCGTACCAAAATGCTAGCCCAAACATGGGAGGAAATAGAGTTTCGCTTTGACATCCTTCACG
>JAHWFO010070824.1:328585-350767 GCA_023313115.1 Rhysida immarginata | reverse complement strand
ACGCATCCCATCGCTTCAGCGCATGCGCGTTTAGGGTGTTGCTAAAAGGTGAAATAGTAGCATAGACACACGATGATTCTGCGGCGATTTTAGCAGTGAGAAAGCAGAATCTTTCTCACGTAGAAGTTTACAATACATGTATTATTTCTTCCTTAAATTAACTTTTTATACGGGTATCGTTTTTTTTTTTTGTTTTTTTTTCATTATAGATTTTCTACTCCATTTATAAAAATCAATCACTTAAAAAAATGTAATAAAATCAATAACATATTATTCAGAAATAAATTAAATTAAAATAAATAACAACAACTTAAAAAGTTAAAGAAATCATGACCATTTCAAAATTCCTTTTGATATAAATTATCTTTGATGTTAGAATGATATCACAAAACTTTGTATAACCATAGTGTAGAGAAGAGACTCTCTTCTATACGCTATGGTATAATTAAATAATTTTCTATTGGTTAAATAAGTTATATTTTATCAATTGACCAACTTCTTTTTGTTTTATTTTATTTTTAATTTTGTATATTTATTTATCCATTAACTCGGCATTCCAATAAAAGGCAAGAATGCCTTCTGAAATGCTAATCATTTTATGTTTCATCAATGAAAATAAAGAAATAAATAAAAATAAAATTTTGTAAAGGTTTTTATTACATTACAAGAGTACTAGGTGATATACCCGGCGTTGCTCGGTTTTGTTTGTGTGATGAAATTTGGATAGAGTTTCCCTTGCGCCATCTCTTGAGGAAATAAACAAACATAAACCAAGATATATTTTATTTACCCCCACCCCCACCCTTTGATGACATGTAAACCTTACTCTGACTCTAATGAACATATTGTGGGAATATGAGCTCAATTGGATAAGTGGTTCAAAAGTTTTTAGAACATTTACAGACGCATCCTGAACGTGAATTTTTATATATAAAGATATAGCAGACGTGGGCAAATGAGGCTTATGTATGGCTCCCATTGAAAATTTAAACCTGTTTTTTCAGAAACTTTTTAACTGAATCTTACTAAATTGACTAAGTAACTAATATTTTTCTATTAGAGATGGTGTATTTAATACTATGTAACTAAAGTGTGGCTCTTTATAATATGAAAAACTGGAATGCTGCTCTCATTGATCTCAAGCGCGCCCACCCCTGGTATATAGATTACTCTTATGGTCAATTTAAGAGCATTAACCTAACCTATCCTTAAATTAATAATTTAAGAAAACTAGTAGAGTAACACCGCCCCTCCCCCTTAACATTGACATTCCCATCGTTACACGAATAATTTTGTCAAATTATTATTTCAATGTCAAATTCTCTTGATATCTTGAAATGCAGTTTTATTAAATTTACTCATGAATTGACCTTAAGAGTATTCTATATACTGTTATAACGTAATAAAAACCTTTACAACTCTTTAAATTTATTTCTTTCTTTATTTTTATTGATGAAAAAAAATTTGAAATGGATTGATTTCTTTAATTTTTTAAGTTGTTGTTATTTATTTTAATTTAATTTATTTCTGAATCAAATGATCTTGATTTTATTATTATTTTTTAAATGCAGTAGAAAATTTATAACAAAAAAAAAAACAAAAAACAAAAAACGATACCGCATAAAATGCAAATTAATTTAAGAAAGAGAAAATACTGTAAACTTTTACGTGAGAAGGGGTTGCTTTCCCGCTGCTAAAATCACCATAGAATCATCACCTTTTAGCAACACCGTAAATGCGCATGCGCTGAAGCGATGGGATGCGTTGGGTTTTAACCGCTAGTGTGGGTTCCAGTCCACCCACGCCTTTGCAAGCGGGCGGTAGGCTGAGGCAGCCAGGGCACTCCGAGACTCGACCAGGGCGCTGGTACCTGTGCAGAAAGTGGAGGGCAGAGCTTAGGTAGTCGTAACACTCCATTGAGATGCCAAGTACCACCGCTACACACAGAGGCAGCCGTCGCTGTGAGCCTCGAAAGGGGATTGATCTGCACCCCCCTTATGCCATGGCCAAGGGCATAAGAACCGGTTAACTAGGGATAAGAGCCCTTATACCTAGTTCGGTTAACTAGGGATGGTTAGCAAACCTTCCCCTGACTAGTTCGACCACTGGGAACAGATGCTTGTCCGTACCCGAGTCTGGGGAGTCCTATCCACGGCCGTGCCTTATTCTGATCGGTGCCAACAAAAACAAAATTCGCATTTGTTAATTGTCTATGGGTGAGAGAAACCGACACGTTTTAAATTCGTGTTGCAATGTACATTAAGAGTGTTTACTGTAAAGTCGTTTGGTACTGGGGTCGAATTTGGCAAAGTTATTAAGAAAAAACATACTTATTTCCGTTAGCTTGGCAGCCCAGTGAAATCTAATGTGGGTGTGTTGTTCCGTTGTATGGCACTGCGTTCACCGTCCTTTCGCAAACGACGCGTTTGTGCGCGTTTCCAGGCCTATTGGCCGTATGTCTGTGCTCTCACAACCTTCATCTTACTGAATACGGGGTGGCTGACTGGTTTATAAAGACGGGAAGAGGTTAATGTCGTTCAACGTCTTTTCACGTCGACTTCGACAACGGCGCTCCCCAAGGACGCTGGGTGTTTTATTAGTACACTTGGCTCCCGCTGCGTGATGATGAGGGCGCGGTATTCGCCCTACTCCTCGCTAAACAGTTAAAAAATCGCTAAATAAAGGTTTTTCCAGCTCTTTTCGGCTGTTGTCGCGCATCCAAAGAGGTCTACGTGTTGTTTTTAAACATTCTGGTCGTGTGATTTTTTACGCTTTACACGGCGGTAAACATTTGCAAATTCGCGCCGACGAGAACAGCGCTTCGTTACAGCGAGGTTGTCGGCCATTACGCGCTCGCACGACGCGAATAAAGGTTTCTGAATAAAGGTTTCGACGTGAATAGAGGGTCTGTGGGTCGGATTTTAGGGTGTCTGTATTCGCAAGCGTTGTGGCACGGAGTCTAAGAACGTTTCAAACCTCTGAATAAATTTTATTGAACCCATTACGTTCAATCTCCACGTTCACAGACTCCGTGTGTTGTGTTAACGAGGGCGTCGATCTCCGCGTGTATTAGTGAAAGTCTGGGTGGTTTATTCGATTCGTAAGCTTTCTATCCCCTTCTGGTTAATGGTTACGGTCGTATGATAAGTCCTCTTTGTGTCAGCCAATACTTTTTAATTTTCTAATCTAATTCGCCTGAAGGACTTTCTGCTGTCAGATAAATACTTGTCATCTGCCTGCATGTCAAGAGTTGTCTTCTTATTTGAAGGGTGCACATTTCAATACAACATGTCGAGTGGAAGCAACAGTAAGCAGTGTTCCTAATAATTTCATCCATCCTTTTATACTTAAGTTTGATTCTATTTCTTTCTCCTAGCATTCATCTGTGTTTTCGATTTTACGGGTTTCGAATGTGAAGATGGCAGATTTATCCTTAAGTCATTAGGTTATGCTTTAGTCGACGAATCAATAACAAACAGGCAACCGTGGATACTTCGTACACGCCGACGACGTGTTGCAGGGAGTTATGTTTTTCTTCCTCCACCCGATTTAATTCTTTCAAAAGAAGATATAGAAGCTTTGAAAGCTGATAACTACACAACTCAGTGCGGTATTCCATTTTTTAATGGACAGCATAGTTACAGTGAGATTCCTGTGATTGTAAATGCTTTAAAAAGATGCTTTACCCGTTTTTATGCTTATGGGGCCCTCAGTTGTAGGGATTTAAGCATTGTTTTAGGTATTACTGTCTGCGATCTTGCGCCCCTTGTGACCTCTTCATTTACTCGATTGTTCGAATATTATTATCCAGGAAATCTTGAAACGGAGATTTACGATGTTTCACTCACAGCCAAAAAATGGCATCATGTTTGGAACGACGTCTGTTAAATAATACTGCTGTGTGAACACTTGTAAATATTTTACTTTTTAAGCTGTTAATGTTCTTAAAATACAAGATTATACTTTCAATCTGTACTGAAGTGTCTTTAATAAAATATGTTACTTTCCAATAAATGCGTAGTGTTTACTCTTTTAAATAACAGAGACAATTTAAGTTTCACGTAATCAAATGGTATGTTTTATTTCATTTGTTTGATTATACAAACTGGTGTTGTTAATTTCATTAAAAACATTTTTTAGAAGCTCGTTATAACCGAAAAAACAGTGTAGAATAATGAATAGGGTTAACACACAGCCGCAAAATGTACGTGTGAATACGCTTCCTCCTCCAATAAGTTTCTTGAATTCCATTGGTTCAACTAAAAATAAAAGTCAGTTACAGTTGTAGTTCTTTTTTTTCTGTAATCTTTTAAGTTAGGAAAGAGAATACAACCTTTGAGTTTGTCAGTAATAGAGAGTTGACCCGTGTGTTTGATTCTTTGGTTCGTAGATTAGACAGCTTGACAGGACGTCGTGTTAAAGGTTTACTCTTGCTCTTCTGAGAGAAAGACTGAGAAAATACCTCTATGACATTGCTTTTCATGAATAGTGTGTGTGTGTGTGTGTGTTTGTGTGTTTGGCACGTTTTAGCAGTGCATAACCTATTACGGTTTATTTCCAAAAAACACATCAGTTTATTTAACTTCTTGAGATTGTTCTGTTTACTTCCTGTGTAATTATCCCAGGCAACGCCGGGTCCTCTGCTAGTCTATATATAAAAAGAAGGATGTTTGTGGGTTTGTTTGTTTGTGGATTTGTTTGTTTGTGGATTTGTTTGTTTGTGGATTTGTTTGTTTGTTTGTGGGTTTGTTTTTTATACAAATCTACAATTTTATTCCGATCTTGATGAAATTTTGCACACTTGACCTTCAAACCATGAGGAAGGTCACTGTCTACCTCAGTTTTCGGAAAAGTAATAATTATCGATAGAAAATCATATTCATGGTTATGGCAGGGCATATTAATGAGAAATATCTCATGACCAACAATGCAAGGCAAAGTTTGTGCAACAATAGGTATCAACAATGGTGTCAACACGCAATGCACCAACACTAGGCAGGGATCAACAATATATATCTCATGACCAACAATGAAAGGCAAAGTTTGTGCAATATAGATAAATTTCAATTTGTAACAATGCATAGAATTCCTGTTATTCAGGCTTTTCTTAGAAATGAGAGTTCTTAGTACTTAACAATTTCTTGAAAATCTTTAAAAATGATCAGTAACTGGAGATAATGGAGAGTTAGCAGACTATTGAGAAAGAGTGGAAGGGCGATAGAGGAAGCACTCCTTTAGCTCCGTGATGTATTGAGCAAATGGTAAGCATGTCAATAGAAGAATCGGCGATCGCTAGACTACACAAAGAGAAGAAAAGGAATGGCAACAACATCAAGTGTACATCTAAAGTAAGATTGCGTGAGTAAGAAATTATTTAGACTAGCAGTGGCATCCTTGGAGAGGTCCATCCATTGTGAGCCTTTAAAAAATTTTTTTCAAATTTTCATTAAGAATTTTTACTGTATTAATTCTAAGCGTTTTCATGTGTTTATTTTTAAGATATTTCAAAATGTATTCCCCAAAAAAAGTCCGAGCCACGCCGGGGTTATCTCCTAGCTTATTTGGTGGCACAACAGATCCAAACATTTCCTAAAAATACATTTTGACTATATTCTGTGGGAAAGTGTATATTTTGGAAACTTAGATGCTGATAATGCGATGACTGAACGTTCGTTTCCAAGAATTATTGATACTGAGCATAATGTGAAGATGCGGTGACAGAACATTAATAAGGCAGCGTCTATTGATTAGGCATAGGAGTCACGCGTGTCTCCCTTGAGCTCCCTATCAAACGTCCAGACGACTGGAAAAAATTTATGTGTCGGGAAAGGAAAGAGAAAGTACGAGTATTGGTCAGAGAAACTCTGCAACTAAAACAGAAAAAGCTATACGGGCATTAGAAGCATCTGAACAACGGGAGTTTCGAATAAAGCAAGAGGGAGTTTCGAATAAAGCTATACGTCAAGGGTAAGATAAACTTGAGCCTAAAGTATCTGGTGATGCTCCGCAGTGGTGAGGCAAGTCAAGAAGAGTTTAGATAAAGTCCCGGTATATCACCTAGACTTCTTGTTTTTCGTATTTTTAGTAGAATGGAAGTGTGTTATATCTTCCCTTTGCTGTGTGTTGTATTGATTGAGTTATTAGTTAACCAATTAGGAGTTATAATTAAACTTTTTTAGATTGTTCTCTTTACCTACAAGTGTAATTATCCTGGGCAACGCCGGGTAACTCTGCTAGTCTGGTATACAATTTTCTCCAATTTTCTACAATTTTCTACAATTTTCTCCAATTTTTGTATTTAATGCCATATCGTTTTTAGAATTCTGTGATGCTATCACTACTGCTGAAACAAACAGAGCAGTCTATTGTTGCACAAACTTTACCTTGCATTGTTCGTCATGAGATATATATTTTTTGGTCGGTGCATATTTCTGTGAGATACTCCTCTCAGTATGCGCTGCCATCAATTTGAATATTAATTTTTATCAATAAGCATTATTTTTTCGAAATCTCATGTAGACAGTGACCTTCTTCTTGCTTTGAAGATAAAATGTGCAAATTTCATTCAAGATTGGAATTAAACTATAAATTTATATATGAAAGAAACACAAACAACTTTCATCCTTATCTATATATATAAAATTCTCGGTATGTTTGTCTGTCTGTTCACTATGCATTTCAAAATGGCTAGACCAATCTTGATGAAATTTTTCATGGTAATTTCGATGAACCCTGGGAAGGTTTAGGTAGGTCATGGTGGAGATATCGCGCTTCATGGATAGCACACTCTACAATTCGTTACCCCCCCTCCCTAAAAGAGGTTAATATGGTTTATGATGTAGTGCCACACCAGTAAATTTGTTACGTTTGTAGTGCCACACCAGTTAATGTGTTAAGTATATAGTGCAACACCAGATAATGTGTTAACAAACTCTCAACCCCCCTTTCCCCCCTTTTCCGTGAATTTTTCCGATATTTTAATAGTTATTCTGCTATGCGGGGCAGAGACGAATCCAACAAATCAGAGATCATTAAAATCGGACCAGCCGTTCCTGAGTTATAAATGGTGTAACTAACCCGACTTTGTTTTATGTATTTAAGTTTAGATTAAGTAGCGGAAAAATGGAGCTACTTATTGGTTTTATTTTACACACGATTTGAATCAACCTTCTACATTGAGGTAGAAGGTTGAAATTCCGAATGTAGTTTACTATGGGCATGTGCACCTTCACTATTTAGTTTAGTTTTGATTAGCCCACTAAGGTCGGAGTTTTGGGGGTGAAAATTAGAATGGACCAAAAGGTCTAGGTGTAGTTATGCATATAAAGGAGTGAAATTCGGTATAGACCTTGCCTGACGAAAAAATCGCCACAAGAGGGAGACGGGTCGGTCAGCAAAAAGACTTCCGGTTTTACCAGATACTCAGCATCAGCATAGCGTCCGAGCGAATTCGAGAGTCATTTAAATTTAAGAAATGCCAAATAGTTGTGCAACAGTGCCTTAGAAAAATTAATGGGAAAAATACGGCATGGAAAAATTAATCAGCCGATTCTTTTCTGTATTTTCTACCTCTTTATGAAACGGAAGACGATAGGATCAATTTATTTTACTTCCTTAGTTAACAAATGTTGCACAAACTGTTCTAATACAAATTTTATGTCTGAGATTCGGTTCTTTCGATTTTCACGAGATTCACAACGCCAACATGCATGGATCGACGCCGTAGATCAAAATAACTGGGTGCAAATTATTTATTTACTAGAATTCTATCTGTCATATGACGGGTATCAACCGTACTGGTTGAAGGGTAAAGAAACGAAAGTGGAGCATCAATGGTTTTCAAAACTTAATATTCTGCAACAATATACTGTTCATCTGCATAAAACATTGGGCGAGGTCAAAAATGCTAACACCGAGTTGAGTTAGTGAAGAAAATCATTGTTGCTACGATTGTCAACAATGCGTTAACAATTGAGCAATAATCATTGCTTCACCAACCCAACTAGGTATTTGCATATTTGACCTCGCCCATTTTTCAGTTTATTTATTTAATTCACAACAATGGCTGAGTATTATCCTACCACAACAATCCCTGGCTTTGGACTGACCAAGAGAATTATTATTATTATTATTATTATTAAAAGCTTTTATTAGGAGCTTTAGCATAAAAGCTACTTATAAGAATGCGCCCTTGTTCTGTACGTTTATCCGGCCGGCCGTCCGTCCGTCCGGCCGTCCGCCGTTTGCACGATAACTTGAAAACGGATTAACTTTTTTAAATTCTGTTTTCAGATATATGACCACCAAAGTCTTAACTCGGCCGTATCAACTTTTCAGAATTTTTCGTGGATCCCTTCTAGTCGAATTCACGTGCTAAAACAGTGAGTGTAAAGAATTCGAAGATACTGGCATGTCATATAACAATCGATTTGTCAAGAAGGAATATATTGTTGCTTTCAGTTCATCTTTTAAGCATTATTGACATCGGCGCGCGCACGTGAAATCGCTTTGTCGATGCACGATTGCTCAAGTGCTCATAATCTAGAAGCTTATTAAGTAGCGGAGAAATGGAGCTAATTACTGGTTTTATTTTACACACGATTTGAATCACCCTTCATCATTTCTACATTTTTTGAGGTAGAAGGTTGAAATTCGGAATGTAGCCGACTATGGGCATGTGCATCTTCACTATTTAGTTTGGTTTTGATTAGCCCACTAAGGTCGGAGTTTTGAGGGTGAAAATTAGAGGGGACCAATAGGTCTACGTGTATTTATGCATATAAAGGAGTGAAATTCGATATGCAGATTCCTATAAGCAAGATCTCCATTATATGAAGATTTTTTTTCCGGAGGTATCCCATACCTTCCCGACTCGATGGTGGAATGCATCGAAAAGATGGGGACTACATTGAAAAATAGTGTACCAACTCTGTCTGTAATAACGGAGCTGTAAAAAAATATTTCCGGTTTTCATTTAACTGACCCTCATAAGTAGAATAAGAATGAAGCTACTTATTGGTTTTATAATGTCAGTCCGTCCCCTTCATAATTTTTACATTTTTTGAGGTAGAAGGTTGAAATTCGGAATGTAGCTTACTATGGGCATGTCCATCTGCACGATTTAGTTTGGTTTTGATTGGTATACGGGAGTCGGAATTACGGGAGGTGGGATTTAGAAAGGGGAACATATCTGTGTGCTATTTAGGTACGTAAAGGCGTGAAATTCAGTATCCAGTTTCCTCTAGGCAAGATCTACATTACTATGAAGTTTAGGCCTTAGAACTAGCGCAACATATGGCATGTGTTATATCATACGTTCGGAAATGATAAGAAAGGAAAGAAGATACGAGGTTTTTTACATTTTTTACATATTACGTTCGAGAAAATCAATGTATTGATTAAAAAAAACTTGGGGAGAGGTAAAAAGTGCAGATAAAGGGGTAAAAATAGATGACTTGCCTTATCCTACTCGGGAGGCGGGGGGGGGGGGCAATTTCTTTTTAATAAACGTATAAATTTATATCTACTGCCACAGCTCCTCCTTGGAATGTTTACAAGATTTTATTATATGACATGCCATTATCTTTGTATTCTTTACACTCAATGTTTTAGCACGTGAATTCGACTTGAAGGGGTCCACGAAAAATTCTGAAAAGCTGATACGGCCGATCTAAGCCTTTGATGGTTATATTTCTGAAAACAGAATTTGGAAAAGTTAATTCGTTTTCAAGTTATTTTGCAAACGGCGGACGGCCGGATAAACGTACAGACCAAGGGCGCATTATTAAGTACCGAAAATCATTCCCAAAAATATGGCTTCATCCCTAATAATTGCTAACCCAACAATGCCGAAATTATATGCTTTGCCCAAAGTACACAAACCTGGAAACAAAATGCGTCCCATAGTTTCCAACATTGACACCCCTACCTATTTGGTTTCAAAATATTTGGCCAAATTTATCAAATCCTTAAAACTGTCTAATTTCGACAGTTCAGTCATCAATAGTACAGACTTGGTCCAAAAACTCAAGAATAAGACTATGAAAGAAGGCGAGATTTTAGTTTCTTTCGACATTATATCATTATTTCCTAGCGTTCCCATTCCGGAAACTCTCTAATTCCTCAAAGATATTCTTGTCAAAAACAAGTTCCCCAAGAATAAGAGCGATGAATGCATAGCGTTAACTATACTTTGTGTTAATAATAACGTCTTCCAATTCAACAATTAGTTTTATAAAATGATAGGTGGTACACCGATGGGATCATGTCTCAGCCCTATTCTTGCTGAAGTTTTCCTAAGAAGTTTTGAAGACATTCTTAAGGATTCTAATTTTTACTTTCCCGACACCTGGTTCCGTTACGTAGACGATGTTTTAACAGTTTTTGACACGAACTCCTGTGACGTTAATGCATTCATTAATCACATCAATAGTTTTTTCAATTCTATTGTTTACTTGTGAAGTTGAAGAAAACAAGGTAAATATTGAATATACCCACGCGGTTTGTTAAAAATAGATCCCCTTATAGTAACACGTTCTAATTATAGCCATCTATAGATAAAATTATACTAAGTCCAATGGAACGTTCGGTTTTGATCTAGATCATCTAGTTAGGGAGTTATGGAACCTCAAAGATTCCGTCTTTATAGTGAGGACAACAATGCCTGAGCTTCGTTATAGCTTGGAAACAACAAGTTGCCCAAATACGACACGTGCTGGGCAACCCCAAAGATAAGGTACCAGATATACAAAAGTCAAGCATCTACGTCATCCATTGTTCGCAATGTCCTAAGCTTTACAAAGGTCAGACCAAACGCAGTTTATCCACCAGATTCAAGGAACACCTCGACCACAGAAGATTCGGTAGATGCAGTCAATCAGCCATAGCCAAACATTCAATAGAGACGGGTCACGATTTTTCCATCGAAAATTTAAAACTGTTACAATCTATCAATAAAAAAACACTTGCTAGATGCTTTCGAGAGCATGGCTATCCATAAATCCAAGAACAACACGTTATTAAACTCCGACTTAGGCCCTATTGGTGATTCCCCTCTAATTCAGTGGTGGTCTCAATTAGCCAACCAATAATATTGTTTTTATTTCTTTTCTATTATTGGTCTGCCTTGTATTTCTCTCGCTATATAAACCGCTTTCTTCGGTTTCTAATCAGTTCACTTTAGGTTTTCCACGTGTTCTCCTTGGTTCCCGCCGAATGATGAGAGCTTTGCTCTCGAAAAGCGCTTCCAGGTTGTATTTTTCTGTTATTTTTGTTTTTGTTATATTCTTTATTACTTTTGTTGCGGTAAAAGAGCACTTCTTTATTCTTAATTAAAATATAGTGCTCGTGGAATCTGCCCCCAAAACAGTCTGCCTAGGAAATTGAGCAATGAGGGAGGTAAAAAAAGAGATCGACGAGCCATATTCACTGAAGAGCAAAGTTTACATCTAACAGTTGTAGATATGTTTTTGTGTTGCGTTATAACTATCAAACTGACAATAGTGACTGTCACATTTAACAGGACAAGTTGTGTTACTGTCGCTCTCATATTGACAGCGACTTTTTTACTATTAGCAAAACTGTCAATTAACGCAGTCCTGTCAATTAAGGAATTTCTGATAATAAGGAATTTCTGATAATAAAATAGGAAGATCGATAGGCCTTAACGTACTGGCTGACTGTCTTCTGCCTCAGCCAAAGAAATTAATATAATTTTAGAGTGGAAATAACGACGCCATACTTGAAGCGAATTGAAGTAATGTCCGCCATGACTGTTGAGGTAAAAGCTTGAAATATGATGCGAAGTCACAATAAGAAGTATAAACATTCGGTTTATTACAATCATATTTATCATGGTGTTGTATGCAGGAAAGGAATATAAAATGAAAATAATAATTCTCTGTGAAAATTATTCCATTTATTAGTATATTATTATATACAGAAATAAGAAGAAATAATTATTGAATAACTCATGAATGGTCTGTGAGGGTTTTATCCTATGCCATACCTCAGCTGTTCAAATTATTGATGAAAAAGAAAAATTTTTTTCTTTCCTATTTTTCATCAAATAATTATTCCTTTGGATTCTAAAAGAAATGAACATTCTGCTCCCGGAATTATTAGTTTTACAGACAGAGGCTCTCGTTTTACAGACAGTCTCTCGGCTATTATCTCAGAGCATTACCTCCGAGAAGCCCCACCAGTGTACCCGCTATGCGCTTGGGGAAGCGGTCGGGAGCAGCGCATGCCTTTACCCAGGAGGAGAAACGGGTAAAGCGACAACGGGATCGGTTGCTGTTAATCGGCACTTGGAACGTATTCTCCATGACAGGAAAGGAATCTCAGTTAGTGGAGGAAGCCAAACGATATCGACTGGATATAATAGGTATTACCTCTACGAAACATCCGGATTCTGGAACTGTGGACTTAGAAGAATGGTGGAAAGCTCTCATATTCAGGTATCGACCCTAACATGACTGCACAGGCGGGAGTGGGGATACTCACAAGTCCCTGGCTGGCAGATTGGAACCCCTCAGGTGGAAGACTGTGTCTCCTGAGCTTCAGATAAGGAAACGGTCTCTCTCTCTCTGTTCGTTGCATATGCTCCGAATGCAGCCACAGGGTATCCATTCTTTCTAGATGAAGTTGATGCTGCTCTTAGCAGGAAATGGAGTGAAGATTTTGTCATCCTGGTGGGCAACTTCAATGCACACGTAGGGGCTGATGACCAAACCTGGAAAGGAGTAACCGGGAAGAATGGTGATCCCGATTTAAATGCGAATGGGAGGTGCTTGTTGGATCTCTGTTGCAACCATGGATTTTCCATCACAAACACCTTCTTCCAGCACAGGGATGCAATGGACCAGAAGTCACTGATTGATTTTGTAATCGTATCAGTTGACTTATTCCAATCAGTGTTTGAAACTCGTGTGAGAAGAGGGGCAGAACCATGTTGTAAGATTAACAGGTGATCAAGCTCTGCCAAATTCTTGTGATTTTAAAGCTCGGTTTCCCAAAATGTCCGCATGATGGCGGTGAGAACTGTGGGCCTGGCTTAAGCATTTATAAGTTATTTCTTAATGACTTTAAACGTTTATTTCCGTTAAAGGTAATTATTTATTTTCTTTACAATAAATGTCATTTTCATAAGACGAATTAAAATTCTTTATAATTTCACATAACACATAAAGTTACATGAATGACAAATATCTTTATTACTTCTTTCTATTCTTCTCTTACCTTTTCAGTGTTGAAGATGTTAGATAACCATTGGAGTTATTAGAAATTAACTTAACAGGGGATCAGACCACTAAGGCTTTGTTTGGTCTTCCAAGCTTGTTAGTAAAGGAAGAAAAACAAACTTTCCTGCCCTCAGCGGGAATCGAACTTGCGACTCACTGGTGGTGAGAGATATAAGACCTGCGCCTAAACGCTCTCGGCCGCTGAACTATTAATTTTCTCAGTGGCGTCCTTAAATTTAAACTAAAATGTGACATTTACAAACATTTGGACATATTTAAAATTTACAGTTTACAGGATTATTTCAAACTATAACATATTTTGAATGTTTTCAAAATGTCATATGGAGCACGTTTACAAGAAACTATGTCCTTTTACGCTAATTTACAGCCTTTAATTTATGTTCATTTTAGATCTTTTGCAACTTACCAAACTTTTTTTTATTGCGCAGCATTTGCTAATAAATGGTTTGGCTGTTTACTAAATTGCCTTCAATGCTCACTCTAAGCCCACAGTTCGAAGCGCCAGCAGACGGCCAAAAATTAAAACCGAGCTTTATCTTCACAGGATTCGTAGCCGGGAAAGACAAAGAGCTTGATCATCTGTTAATCTTACACCATGGGCAGAACTTTCAACTGATCACTACCTTGTTGTCTGCATTTTGCGATTCCCTGAAACCATGCCAACCAACCGAAATACTAGATCCAGACAGACTTGGCGCATCAAATGGGAGGCATTGGAGGATAGAGCTGTGAGGAAGATCTTTGCAGATAACATATCTTCAAGTTTCAAAGAACTACCCAGTGATCGTGGTACTGTTGAAGAGGAGTGGCAGTTGTTTAAAACTGCTGTAATTACTTCGGCTGTATTGTGCTGTGGTCGTAAGCGGCTAAGTGTGGCGCAGGGCGGTGAGAAAAAGACGTCATGATGGAACGCTGAAGTCCAAGAAGCTGTCAAAGCAAGAAAAGAAACCTATTTGCTATGGCTTGCAAATAAGTCACCTTCGAGTCGAATGCGGTACACTGAGGCGCGAAAAGCATCAGCAAAGACAGTATCAGCAGCTAAAGTCAAGGCCTGGGAGAAGTTCGGGGAGATATTGGAGGCAGACTATGATCCGGCAAACAAGGTATTCTGGCAGACCGTGCGCCGCCTCCGTGGAAAGAAGTCTCTTTCATCACAAACTATTAAGAGTTCAGATGGGAAGCTTCTGAAAACGGAGAACGTATTGCATAGGTGAAAGGAATACTTTGCATCTCTTCTTAATTCGGTGACAGCAACACCTGAGGTACATGAGGTGCACCTTGGAGCGGAGAAAAGCCACGGTAATATCACCAAAGCAGAAGTCAGATGGGCAATTAAGTCCCTGAAAACTGGCAAAACTGCAGGTGATGATGAAATCCGGTCCGAGATGTTAAAGGCCTTAAATCAGGATGGTATCCTGTGGTTGACTCGGATGTGTCAGTTGCTTGGATATCTGGCCAGGCCCCTAAGCAATGTAGACAGGAATTGTGATCCCTATATTCAAAAAGGGAGATACGAGAAATTGCAACAACTATCGAGGCATCTCTTTGCTCAGCATTCCTGGGAAAGTGTACGCTATATGTCTGGAGAAGAGAGATCGGGAAATAGTCGACTCCAAACTCTCGGGGGAGCAGTGTATTTCCGACCTGGTCTAAGCATGATGGATCACATCTTTGCTCTAAGGAAAATCGTTGAAAAATCCTGGGAGTATGCAAAAGATGTCTATGCTTGCTTTGTGGACCTCGAAAAAGCATATGGCAGAGTTCCTCGGGAGAAGTTCCAACAAGTGTTGCAAGAGTTCGGAGTGAATGGGCAATTACTGGTTGCTATTATGTACGAAAGCTTTGAGATGTGTATCCAGATAAATCGCATTAAGTCAAGACCGTTCACCATGGATGGTAGACTCCGCCAAGGGTGCGTACTGTCGCCCCTCTTGTTCATTATCTTTATGAACTGGACAGACAGGGGCAGCTGAGGCGATGAGCGTGTTTGTGTCGGCAACTGCTCTTTGCTCTTGTCCTCCTTGGGTCTTCTCGCACTAACCTTCAGCATGCGCTTGACCGGTTTGCAGCCAAATGTGAAGAAGCTGGGATGAAGACCAGTGTGGCTAAGACTGAGGTTCTGGTCCTTTCAAGACAGCCTGCACAGTGCGCTCTCCATGTTATGGAAGCCCCATTGAGACAGGTGGAGAAGTTCAAGTATCTCCGGATTGCATTCATGAGTGATGGGCGGCAGGAAAAAGAGTTGGATGCTCGGATCGGTGCAACAAGCTATGTCAGACGTGAACTATGGCGATCCGTGGTAACGAAACGCGAGCTGGGTAACAAAGCCAAGCTCTCCATCTTGAACTTTGTCCCCATTCTCACCTATGGTCATAAGGCTTGGGTAATGGCCAAAAGAGTGTGGTCGAGGGTACAAGCGGCCGAAATGAGATTTCTGTTGTGTGTGGGAAGTGTTATCCTATTAGATAGAGTGCACAGCAGCACAATAAGGGAGTCTTTAGGTGTTGAGCCGCTATTTCTCCGCATTGAGAGATCTCAGTTGCCGGCGCTGGTATGGCCACGTGATACGGATGCCGAAAAACTGGCCTTCCTAGGTAGTTGTTATTTTCCAAGCTGGTGCGTAAGAGACCAAGTGGTCGGCCTAGAACCAGGTGGCTAGACTACCATGGAGAATCTGGCTTCGAGTCGCTTGGGAATTACCAGGGAGGACATGAGCCTGATGGCGGAAGATCGCGATCGCTGGAGATCCTCCATAGGGCTGCTGCCCCCGCGACCCTAACAAATAAGCGGGTTTGAAAAGTAAGTAAATAAGTACATTATTAAGTAGCGGAAGAATGGAGCTACTTATTGGTTTCACAATGTCCGTCTGTCCGTCCCCTTCATAATTTCCACATTTTTTGAGGTAGAAGGTTGACATTCGGTATGTAGCTTACTATGGGCATGTACATCTTCACTATTTAGTTTAGTTTTGATTGGCCCACTGGGGGTCGGAGTTTCGGGGGTGGGAATTAGAGGGGACCAAAAGGTTTACGTGTATTATGTTACATTCGCAAGTACTCATCAGCATTTAGGGTACCGTCTATGAAAATTGGTCCAATTAAACGGATGGTCCTTATCCCACACAACACTAATTTTGACATCACCAAACGAGTTTGGATCCGTCTGTCCAATGAGGGTTCGTATGGCTTCCTAAGAACTGTTTTCTATAGAAGTCACTTTGGTGACGTGAGTTTCGCTCCTGATATAGGGAAACGAACTATATTCATGTTTTTTTTTTCTTTCTCCTTTTTGATTGTCGGTTGTTGTGAAATTATATTTTGCTGAAGATGGTTACCTTATAGCCGAAATGTACATCCAGGAAATAAACAATTGTGGGTAGGAGATTATCGCCATTATTATCATTTTATCATCATTATTATACATAGTAGTTCAACGAATATTTGGTTTCTAATGCTTACTGATAATTCATCTTTCGTTATAAGCAAAGCTGATTGTGATAATAGAGTTTACCTTTAAAAACTGTTTTGTGCTGGGCACAAGTGTTTACCTTTGAACAGTTGACATGCCCTCAATTCTAAGCTGCCAATAAAAATTCCGGTTATCGTTTATTGTACTTCGATTACTAATGTCAGGGGCTCGTATTTCTTTTTATAATTTTTAAGTATTTAATGATATTAACGTACGAAGAAAATTCATCATGTTAATTAATGTATTATGCATTTTAAACAGAAAATATAGATTCACGGAGTAAGTTTTCTTTCTTTTGAGAGAAAGAAAAGAGCTTTCCATTTTGGTGCGCCAAATTCTTAAGCGCGTGTTCATGCGTGAAAGCGTTGGAGATGCCTCTCTAATCCCTTTTCCTCTTTATTCTCGAAATCATTGGATTCGATTGGAAGATACTGACAAATTCGAGTGCAAATTCAATTCAGCTTCATGTGAAAATTGGTAATGTTGCTATGAAATAGTTTCCCGTTTAAGTGTTCAAAAATAATTTAAATTATTATTATTTACTAAATTACTGATTTCCATAATTATAATTCAGTAATGACAGAAACGGTTTCTAATATATTTTTAAACAATATTGAGCTGAAGTGAATAATGACAAGATGAATTTAAATATTCATGGTTGACTAAGTACAGGATTAGCGAGAAATAAGTTTCCCACTTCAAAGAGCTCTGGAATACGTTCCACTGTTCCAAATGAGACAAAACATGGATGAAGAAAAGACATTTATTTATTTTCTTCATCCATGGACAAAATTTATACAACCGATAAATCAAATGCTGCGCTTATTAATTGAAAAATTTAAGTACCCAAATTCACCAATAGATGGCCGCTGTAAGACGATTCGCATTGGATGAGAAGGCGGCGGATTGTGCACGAGCATTTTCATGCAGGATGGCGCACCATCGCACTTTGTTCGTCCTATACAGCAATTACTAGACAGCATTTCACAGATGCACGTGTGATCAGCCGTCATTTTCTTACAGCATGGTCTCCTTGCTCGCCGAATATCACCGCGTGCGAATTTTGCTTATGGGGTTTCCTGAAGGACGCCGTCTACCGTAGAAGACCTGCAGATCTAAAGTACAACATTCGACGCCATATTCTGGATATTCTGGCAGACACACAAAAATTCATCTCTAGAAATTAGAGTTTTGTGATTCGAGCATATTGTTCAAAGTAAAGGGAGACACATTCAGCAATTTTAGTGCTAATTATTACATATTTATACGTGAGCTTCAGCGCCACCTATCGACGGATTTCTCATTTAGACAACATATCTCAAACTTGATAATTCCTACTTATACCACGAAGAAAATAAGTTTCCTTCATAATAGAAAGACAACTCCAAGTAATACTTTTTGAACACTGACAGTTCATTGAACACAATTGACAATAAATAACAATGTTGGTGATCCATTGATCTTTGTTGATAGAATACAATAAAATAATCTTTGTTAAAATTAAAACTGAAAGGCAAAATTCTTGGAAAATAGATTCGAACCAGAGACCAGGAACATTTAGCTCCTGCTCTACCAACTGGGCCACTGCGGACTCAGGTAAAACAAGGGTGCCTCTAAATGTCCTAGTGTCACCTGGATTCGACGATAATGAAATCCGACGATAAAAGCTCCTTGCGACACGTGTCGACAGGACAGTTGGATTCGAGTCCGTCCGTGAGCGAGACACGGAGAAAGTACGTGAGTGGAGAGAATGCAAAGGGAAGAAGGCAGGGCGAGCGAAAACGATTACGCTATCCCCGTCGAAGACGTTGCAGTGAGCTCCCAACAGAAAGCTTATCGGCAAACCTGAGCAATGTGGCGGAATCCACCACTCTGGTTCAAGGGACGCACAAATTCCCTGAACTGGATAGGGTGCAGTGGAGATTCCGGGCCAAGCAGTGAAAGACCAGTCACTGATAAGTTAAGTGAAGATTTAACTCGAAAATTCACGTCCGTGAATACTTTGGTGTGAACGACTAAGCTCGGCTTCCCGTGATTATTAAGGGGAATGAATTCGTCCGTCGGAGAAACGAATCCACCATAGGAGAGGAGAAAGAAACGGCCCACGGAAATTCAACGGAAACGAGATATCCACTGTATGTGAGTCCTGTGCTTCCAAGCTGTTTTTCGTTTCTTCAGAGTAACAGTCAGAATTGTACTACGGTACTCTCCATAAATAGTTTCTACGAGATATGAACTCAGTCTTCCTGCGAAATACCCGACCCGCTCAGCGGGATATTTCCATTTGGATTCCACGCTTATCGTTATGAAAGCGTTGGTGGAATTAAGTAAAATTACCTCGTTTGTGAAGAGCGTATTCAGCAGCACTTTTATTTTTCTCTGCGCTTGTCTGTGCACATCGTCTGACCGGACATAACTGAATTTATCTTATTCTTTCTACTGGCATTCTTCACCCCTGTGTGTTGTTTCTTTTTCCAGGCTGTGTCCAAATGACGTCTTAGCTTTGTGTCTACTAAGATTATTTTTTCTAAATATAATCTTATTTTTATATTTTTAATTTATTTCGGAGTTTCCTTTGAAATTTTATAAAAAATCCTTGGTCATGGACGTCTGATCAAAATTAGCCTGTGGCTTTATTTTCTTTTGTATTAAGATATGTATGTTTCTCTTCGGAATAAGATAATTTGACGTTCTACCATTTCGGTGCAAGGGGTTCACCTACAGAATAGCTACATTAGCTTTCGAAAAAGCTTTTTGCCCGCTCTTAAAATTTACAACGAGCAGCTAGTAAATGTTAAGATTTTTATCTATTTGACGTTTGATTGATATTATAAAAAGCTTCCACTGTTTAATAAATTTCACGTTTATTTCAATTATATCGTTCCTGGTTTTGTTCTGTCCACCTAATGATTATTAAATAGTCAAAGTGGAAGCCCATTGATAGGGCAGACATCCAGTTCGTAGACCAGGAACCCATCTGGCGCTGATCTTGTTGAATTTCAGCTTACCGAGTTTCCACACTGCCAGTGCTGATGTTCAGTACTGAAGCCAATTTTCACACATGGATCCGCCTGCTGTCCATTATCAGCTCATTTGTTCGTACTATGATGCCATCATTGAGAGCAGTTGTGGGCCTTGTGTCACAACGATCGAAGACGTGATCACATGATCGATCTGTTGCTGAGCACATGGAAGCTCAGAATAAAAGCAAACAGCGCCATCAGCTCGATCATCCCCGCTCCGCTAGTAGTTCGCCCCGTCTATCATTGGCTATGCAAAATAAGTGGCGAAGTAGGCGGGGTAACGTTGAAATAAAATGAGAGAGCAAGGAAACTGAAGGGACTGGCGAGTGGATTCCGATGACGACATCTTCTCCAGATGACTGGCTTCCCGAGGCTCTGAACAGATCACTGGACCCAGAGGATCATGCGGTTTGAAAAGCATCCCTCCAGCCTGAAGTCTGTCTCGTCTCCTCCAATCCAGGATTGCTGCCGAGGACTACGGCATCTAAGAGCAGGCAAGTGCTTAGATATACAGTGGTGGCCAAAAATTTAGCACCTATATTGGCTTATGTTGTTTGTTACCAAAAATTCTTAACACGTTACAACAAAAATTACACTAATAAAAGAATTAAGTCTGAAATGATCCAACAAATAACCATGCATGTTGAATTCAAAATTGAAACAATGAGATAATTTTATTTAATCCTTTACGTGACTTTCTTATGGACAAAAATTTAGCACCATATACAGAATAAATAAATAATACATCATAGAATCAGCATTTGGTTGGGTAGCCAAAGTTTTTAATAACGGCTATATATCATCTGTGCATGGATTCCACTTGATGTTTACACCGATCTACTGGAATGTTGTTCTATGCTTCTTTAATGGTGTCGAGTAGTGTAAGAATACTATCAGGTTTTTTTTTCCTTTAACAGGCCTTTTGACATCAATCCATAGCATTTCTATGGGGTTCAAATCTGCTGACTGAGCAGGCCATTCCATAACTTTGATATGATTTATGTGTAACTATTCCTTGACAAGTCTGCTGGTATGTTTCAGGTCGTTACCGTGCTGGAATGACCATGTAAGGGTCAGATTATCATCGGCATAAGGAAGCATAATGTTCTCAAGGATGGATTTGTAAACAAAACGATCCATGATGCGATTTATATGATGGATTGGGTCTATACCATGCCAGGTAAAACAACCCCACATTTCACATTTCCCCCTCCATGTTTCACGGTTGGCTGTAAACACTGTGGCTTGTATGTTTCATGTTTATTACGTCTGATGTACTCTCTGCCATCACATGCAAAGAGCTGTACCTTTGTCTCATCCGACCACAGCATGTTTTTCCACTGCTGTGTTGTCCAGTTGAGATGGGCACGAGCAAAAGTTAACCTAGCTTTCCTGTTCTTTAATGACACAAGAGGTTTCTTTCGTGCCACTCGCCCAAACAAACTAAACTGGTTTAAACGTTCACGAATAGTACGAGAACTAATACTAACGTTATGATGAGCAGACAATTCACCTTGAATCATTGTTGAAGTTAAGGATCTGTCTTTTTTGGAGAGACGATGAATGATACGGTCGATGTGCGCGGTTAGTTTTATAGGTCTTCTGGTCTTGAACGATCTCTGACAGAACCAGTCTTGTTGTACCGCTGAATTGTACGTAGACAACATGATTTGCTGCAGTTAAAATTTTTGGCAATTGTCACGAACTTGCGCAGTGGAAACGTATGAGTACAAGGAGTAACGTGAACAAGGAGCATACATTTAGGATTTTTATTTATAACCATATTAAATAATTCCATGAAATATTAAAGAATTATAGAAAATAAATTCAGTTACTGAAAAGGGAGACCAACACCTAAAGTGAGAGGTACTCCAAACAAAGTTTTACAAAGAAATGGAGAGCCCCCAAAGAGGAGAGGACCTCCGAAAATACAATATATGGTTAAGAGGGAATTCCACTAACACGTGGAAAACCCCTACAACTATACAAATGCGAGAACTTCTCGCTTACAATGATTGCAAATGAAATAGTAAACTAAGACGAGCGAAACTGAGTTCAAATGGTTACAATGCTGTCCCTCGTCTTTAATGGATAATAAATTTTACCGGCCCAAATATGGGTTAACAATGGGAAAATATATTTACGCTGAATTGGTTGAAGACTCGCTTCCTTGTAGCAATGGGTCTGTCTAGAGAAATATACAGGAACTAGAATGCTGCTAGCCGCTAATAACTCAGGCGGTTACGCAACGCGTTCAACTTCTGGTGCCAGACCGCAAGGGAAGCTACGAGAAGTACAAAAAAAATTAGCCATTAAACAAAGGTACTAACGAACATAACTAGCAAAGAATTATAGCTAAGTAATTTCTTTAAGACATTACTTCCATTAATTTGTCAATGGAATAACCCTTCCCCTGTCGAATCCAAAGC